>ML804697.1:335855-371555 GCA_009831015.1 Picea engelmannii
GACAGCACGCCACTCGAGAACTGATTTTAAGAACCTTTTAAGATTTGACACTTTCAACAGCGCGCCAACTGATGAAACGATCTCCTTAGCTGTTGAAAGTGGGCACTTTCCACAGCGCACAATGAACCTTTGAAAACAAGTTAGCTATGGAAAGTAGAAAATGACAATTTTGAAAAAGAAGACTTTACAATCCAAATTTAAGTCAAGCCAAAATCTAAAATTTTGCAGCTAAAAGACTCAACAATGAATTGAGGAAACTATCAATAGCCATGCTATCCACCGTAAAACCCAACCAAAATGATGGTGCTATTTTGGGAGTTAACAGAAACCATGGTAAAGTGAAAGTGATACATGGCGAAAGGTGATGGATTCTGGGCCCAAAAGCAGTCTGAACCTAAACCACTTTTGAGCAGCCCCACAATCACATGCTCGTATAACATCCTATCCAAGAGCATCGCGTGGCCACCCCCTGAGCATTAAGTCGTGTTGCAATCCTGAGAAAATGCAGTTAATGAAAATAGATCTCGTGGTTGAAACCTTGGCTCACTCCATAAATGGAAGCCATGGAAGGCTCGGTTGTGAGGACTAAACCGTCAGCCCATGGTACCCCTGTGGGCAGATTTTCCTACAAAGCCCATGTCAATCTGAGCTCGCATCTAATAAAGGGTTGCATGTTCAGTATAACTAAAGAACTCTCCGACATAAAGCTTTGATTGTTATGAGCAGGTCATACTCTTGGTGGTGGAGAATTGTTCTGAGTATAAATAGATAGTTTTAATATTTTGTTAGGGTGGTCAATTGGTGGAGCAGAGCTCCCTATTTTGTAATTTTTTGATGCCATAACTATTCTCTGGTTATGTATCGGATTTAATACTTTTAGATTAATAAAAGTCAGCCTCTTTTCATCTCGTTGTAAAAACTGTGCTAAAACACTCAAGCATGGAAGATCCAGTCGAGGGTTTTTATGTTGTTGTAATGTAGGTTTGATTGCAGTGGTATCGCGACCAGTTTTAGTTAGCTTCCTTGTGATCTTTTCCCCTCTTACATTGAATGGCTCGGGCATGGAGGATCCAGTTGAGTTGTTGTAACTGCATGGTGATGTAGGTTTGATCATTGTGTTGTTGTGACTGTTTTGTTTGGACATATTTCAGTGTCTAAAGCTTGAGCTTGTTAGCGATTTTTCTGGTTAAGGGGGTCGGAGGCGAAAGAAAAGGGTTTAAAACCCACTTGTCCTAAGTTTTATGCACAAATGTGTCCGAATTAAATGAGAATCAGTTCTGGGCGGTCCATATCCGCGCGTCCGGATCAACGGCGTGCGTTGGATTCTGGACCCCCCTTGCTTTTCTACCTTTAAGCGGGGGGGGGTCCGAAATCGCAGGCGCAACTCTCCGACGGTTCAGATTAGCTCGCCCGGATCAACGGTGATGAAGACCATTCCGGACCCCCCCTGCCTTTCTACCTTTAAGCGGAGGGGGGGGGTCCAGAATCCCATATACATCTTCCTGACGGCCACGATCGAGGCACCCAGATCCACGGCACTCATACAGTTCTGCCTTTCTCATCTGCCCTGTATTTAACCAGGAGTGGGCCCGTCTTCCTTCATGTAATCCCCTTTTCTGCCTTTCCTGTGCTGCCATGTGTCCTCCATCCACCTCCCCTCCTCGTTCCACGTGGTTCTCTCTCTTCTCATTATCCACCCGTTGTTTGCCATGTGTCCCGTTCCTTTCCACATCAGCCTCTCACCCGAAGGCGAGTTCGTTTCTCCTGTCTTCTTCCCTTCTACCTGATGTCTTCCGCCATGAATCGTCCTCCGTCATCCTTCTCTCATTCTGCCACTCCTTCCACGCCCTTATAACCTGGCACCACCATTCCTGTTGTGCACTCATCCTCCGCGCTGGCCTCCATGCCCATCCCTCAAGCTATTCAAGATATTCCAGGTGGCAGGACGAGAAGTCTTCCGTATCCTGAAATTTTGAGTTGGTCGGGTCGTTCTCAATCCCAAGAAGCAGTTATTGAAGCAGTTGGTGGTGGTTAGATATCTCCTCCGCCTTAATGGGAGAGCACGGCCATGAATTTAAGGCACGTTGATTCGTCGTTGGAACTGTCAAACAATTAAGATTGCGTCTAACATAAGTTGCACGATCTTTCATATGTTGACTGTCAGAAGCCATGCAGACGCAAAGCTTTTAATGCATTTTCTTGGTTCCGCTGTTGTTGTTGTTTTGAGTATATGTAGGCATTTTTGCCATTTTTGTATCTATCGATGGTAGAGCTAAGCTCCCGAATGTAAAGTTTCAGCAAATACTCTGGTTTCCTGGTTATGCCTCTGTGTTTGAGACTTCTTGGTTTATAACAAACAGTTTTTCTTTTCTTTCCATCTGGTTTCGTCTTATGCCGGAGAGTTCGCAATTGAAGGATTCACGCGAACTTAGCAATCTTGTTATGATAAAGGATTTGTTGTGACATTGTTGTGTTTTCTGGTATCTGTGTTTGAATGTGAAAGTATTTTGTGTTCGAATGCATTCTTCTCCAGTCTATTACAAACCGGATGTCTGTGATAGACCATGCACCCTTCTTGCGTAAGTCTTCCACCTACTCACCCTTTTACTACGACCTATTGTTTGGAGTTTATCAAGACCTCACTCTTTCATGCATGCCTGGTCTGGTTTCTGAGTTGACACGATGTTGTTCTGAGTTTTCCTCCATTTGATCACCCTTAAACAAATCGTGACATTAAACTGATGGGCGTCGGGCTCTGCTCTTGCTAGCAATCCAGGAGTGACTTCTGTCGCCAACATTTCTGGCACCGTTGTCGGGGACGATGTTGAATATATTCCCTGGGATTGAACGACAAATATCAACTGATTTCTGAAGGTGCATCAGATATCAGAACCAGAAGATTTCTATTGTGCACCTGGCGACTCCACTGTGACGACTCCGCTGGGGAGAACCTGTTTTATCAACTGTGGCTTCGAGAGGTAGACATACGAGGTCTAACCCACACTTTCCTCTAGCCACACCAGAAGATGATGCAAAGGCAGTGCGCAGAAAGGGAAAGAGCTCTGCAAAAGGAGTTCCCATCGCTGAAAAAGGTAATACGCCATCCCCTTCTGTGAAAACTCCATTTTCTGATTTTCAGCTTCCTAGTCATACTTCCTCTGAGGTTTCCCATTTTCTGAACTTTAGGAGTGTTCCTGTTGAGTTCTCTCCTCCTGGTCTAGTATCAGAGGGAGAGATCATTGTCACTCCCCCCTCAGGAGGTTTCACTACTCCTCCTTTGATTACTACTGCTATGCAGAGAGAAACACCTGCACACTCAGGTCCCTTAGACTTTTCTCTGTTTTCCTTGTCGTCTCCTGTGAGGACCTCTTTTCCTGCCTCACTTGTTCACACTCCATCCCCTTCAAGTTATCCTCCACTCAACGTCCCTATGGCTGGTGCTAATCCCCCACATAACAGAATGGATGCCATAGTCGCTACTAGATATGCTCCTTTGGTCCTGCCTCATCCCATGAATCCTCTCCCTGCTGGAGACTACTTGAAGTATATGCCCAAGTTCACTGGGGAGGGAGACATAACTGCAGAAGAGCACCTGGATGCTTTTTACAGTTATGCAGATAACCTAAATATTGAGAATGAAGATGTCTGGATGAGATTCTTTGTTCAAATCTTGGATGGTGAGGTGAGGAAGTGGTTCAGGGGACTGGCCCTTGGATCTATTGCTGGTATTGAGGCCCTGGACAATGTTTTCCTGAGGCAATGGGGGGATAGAAAATATTACATATATTATATGACTGAGTTTGGGTCTTTGAAGAAGTAGGAAGGAGATTCGGTCTCTAACTTCTCTAAAAGATTCAATAAGATGTATAACAAGATTCCTGCAGAGATAAAGCCTTCAGAAGCCTCTGCTCAAATTTCATATGCTAGTGCATTTGACCCCGACTTTTGTCTTGTATTAAGAGAAAGAAGAGACACCTCTTTAGCTCATATGCAAGATGCATATATAGAATTGGAATCCAACATGTTAGTTGCTGACAGACTGAGGAACAAGGCCGACATAGACAGAAGAAAAAGAAAATCAGAAGCCTCGACTTCTGACTCCACCATCTCTGGCCCATCATTGTCCCATCCTCAAGTAAATGAGTTGGCCCAAGTAATGAACTTTCTTAAAGAGGAGGTGGAGAGATTGAAGGTGGAAAGGAGGCAGATGTATAAGGGCCCTCAGAACACCGAAAACAAAGGAGGTTTCAGGAGACCAAACAATTTTGCTCCTCCAACTATGCATAAAGAAAAGGAAAGAGACAGAGATGACCAAAGGATTCAGGCTCCCTTCCAGAACAACTTTGTAGTTGATGAAGAAGAAAGAGAACCAGATGAGCCTGAGCCTAAAATTCACTCTGTAGAAGTCACTCCTCCTTTCCCCCACCTAACTAAGTCAGCATACGAGGAGTCTCTCATGAATAGTCAGCTAAATGAATTGAGCAAGGGAGACAAAGTTGGTGGTGGCAGAGGAAGGTATTACCTGAGATATGACAAGAAGGCAGCATCACCTAATGTTCCTGAGTCATCCACTAGAGCAGAGAATCCTGCTGAAAAGACAGCAGACAACCACAGAGGTAAGAAGGCCCAACCTCTCTCCCCTATTATTCAAAATCATGCTCCTGAGATTAGAGAAATTCCAAAGCTTACATCTTCCTTTAATTTCAAGCATGAAATTCAAAAGATCAGAATCCCTGTGCCCCTCATTGAGTTAATCAAACATGGGGAATTCAAAAAATGCTTCTCTGACCTGTTGAAATATGAAGCCTCGAGCCCTTCCATAGACTTCATAAGCCTCCAAGATGAAAGGCCTGCAGTGGTCCTAGGTCCCATGGTAGAATACAGAGATGATTCATCCCCTCCCTTCTACACCTCCCTGAACATACATGACAAAGTGTTGCATAATTGCTTAATGGATTCAGGGGCCTCCCACAACCTCATGCCTAAAGCCGTCATGGAAGAGCTAGGATTAGAAGTCACCAGAGCCTATCATGACCTCTATTCCTTTGACTCCGGGAGGGTACAATGTTTGGGAGTCATCAAGGACCTACTATTTTCCCTGTTTCAGCTGCCCATGAAAAGTATGGTCATGGATATAGTGGTAGTTGATGTCCCCCCCAAGTTTGGCATGCTATTGTCAAGGTCTTGGATTAAGAGACTTGGAGGGATGCTACAAATGGATCTCACGTATGCCACCATTCCATTCTTTGGGGGGGAATATAGGAGATTGTACAGAGAAGCTCAGCTAGCCTACATTGTCAGTGATGAAACAAACCCCACTAATCATCCCATCTATGCCTTAGACATTGACTTAGGATCTAGCTTATTGCAGGTCACTGATGAGCCTGAGACCCCTTTACAGATCAGAAAGCAGCTCAGTCTTGATCAGGGGATGCCTTCTCCAACCACCTCTATTTGGAAGATGTTCTTTGATGGATCTTCTTCCAGTATAGGTGCAGGTGCCGGAGTGGTATTCAAATCTCCTTCTCAGGAAACCATATCTCCGTCATACAAGCTGAAATTTGAAGTCACCAACAATGTGGCAGAATATGAAGCTCTAGTTCTGGGATTAAGGGCCGCAAAAGAAATGGGAATCCGGGAGATAGCCGTGTTCGGGGATGCAGAATTAATTATCCAGCAGGTCAAAAACGTCTATCATACCAAGCACCCTCACCTCAAGAATTACAGGAATGAGGTATGGGATCTAATTGATAGTTTCTTCCTGGCCTTCAACATCTCTTTCATTCCAAGGGAAGAAAATGCTCCAGCCGACTTTCAAGCCTTCTCAGCTAGTTTGTTCGACGCTCCTGTGCTTCCCGCTGACAGATTAGAGGTGTAAATAAGATACAGACCCTCTGTACCGGACAATGTCAAACATTGGAAGGTATTTGAAGATGATCAGGAGATTGAGAAATTCCTCCAATCTATCGATGACTTCTCTGCATTGCATATAGATGAGGACCCTGACAAGGAACCTGGCCACCACCCTGGGGAGTTGTTGAATAAAGTTGTTGACCATCATATTATTCAACTGCCGAGCAATCATATACCAAGAGGTATGATCCCATTAGAAAGATTGTTCGATGGGAATGATGTGGCGATAAAGGGCAGAATTTCAGGAGATGATGCCGATACGACTGAATGCAACATAGGCACACCGGAGGAGCCCAAGTTGGTCAAGCTGTAAAAGAGCCTGACCGAGGAGCAGAGAATCGGATATACTAAGTTGCTAAGGGAGTTTGTTGATGTGTTTGCATGGACCTACGAAGACCTCAAGACTTATGACACATCAGTTATTGAGCACAAGATCCCACTGAAAGAGGATGCTAGACCTTTCAAGCAGAAGCTGAGACAGATAAATCCTACACTGCTATCTGTCATGGAGAGGGAGGTAAAAAAGTTGTTGGATGCCCAAATCATAGTCCCCTTGAGATACTCTAGCTGGGTAGCCAATTTGGTCCCAGTAAGAAAGAAGAGCGGAGAAATCAGGCTCTGTGTTGATTTCAGGAACCTGAACAGAAGTTCGAGGAAGGACAATTATCCCCTGCCCAACATGGAACATATATTGCAGAGGGTCTCTGGTGCATCTAGGATATCCATGATTGATGGCTTTTCTGGCTATAATCAGATATCAGTCATGCCTAAAGACAGATAAAAGACAGCCTTCACCACTCCTTGGGGCACATTCATGTATGCCAAGATGCCCTTTGGATTGATGAACGCAGGGGCAACGTTTCAGCGAGCCATGGACATAGCATTCATCAGGGAAAAAGATAATTTTGTGGTGATTTACCTATATGGCATAACAGTCTTCTCCAAGACTGATATAGAGCACCACTGCCACTTGAAGAAGTTTTTCCTGAAGTGCCGCAGGTTTGGGCTTTCCCTGAATCCCAAGAAATCAGTATTTGCTATGCATGAGGGGAAGCTGTTAGGCCATATAGTCTCAGCAGAGGGAGTGAGAATTGATCCTGACAGGGTAGAGGAAATCCAGGCCCTGTCACTTCCCAGATCTAAAAAGGAGGTCCAAGCATTTTTGGGAAGAATTAATTTCCTGAGGAGGTTTGTCTCAAATTTTGTTGAAGTGGTGAAACATATCACAGCCCTGCTCAGGAAGGACCATGAAATAAAATGGACTGCTGAACCCAGGAAGTCTTTTGACCAAATAAAGAAAGCATTGACCGAGGCTCCTGTGCTGATCAGTCCAGATTATTCTAAATATTTTATGATATTTTCGTTTGCTTCCTTTGACACAGTAGCAGCGGTTCTGTTGCAGAAAAACGATCAAGGGCAAGAGCAGCCTATTGCCTTCTTTAGCAAGGCGCTGAGAGATGCAGAGCTCCGATACGAGATCATGGAGAAGCAGGTTTATGCCTTGGTGAAAGCTCTCAAAGCTTTCAGAGTCTATGTCTTACACTCAAAGATCATTGCATATGTCCCTTCAACCTCTGTGAAGGACATTCTTATACATCCTGACATAGATGGAAGAAGAGGTAAATGGATCACCAAGATCCTAGAATTTGACCTGGAAATTAAGCCCACCAAGTTAATAAAGGGGCAAGGTTTGGCCAAGCTCCTGGATGAATCCAATTATAAAGCCTTGGAAATCAATTTTATCAATGAGCAAGTGGAATCATCCAACAGGGGTTCCCAAAGCATTGAGCCACTATCAGCATGCCCCTGGTACAAAGATATCTTGTATTTCCTGCAGGAATTGAGACCCCCTGATGGAATGGAGAAAAGAAAGGAGAGAGATTTAAAGCTCAAAGTTGTTAGGTATTGTCTTATTGGCCAAGCCTTGTATTGGAAAGACCCCCAGGGGGTATTATTAATGTGTCTGGACCCACAGCAGGCCCAAAAGGTTATGAACGATTTCCATAGCGGTCTCTGTGGAGGCCATTATTTTTGGAAAACCACAGCTCACAATATCCTCCGAGCTGGGTACTACTGGCCCACCTTATTTCCTGATGTCTGCAGGGAAATTAGAGCTTGCATCAAATGTCAGAAATTCTCAGGGAAGCAGCAGCTCAAATTCCTGCCATTGAAACCTGTGGTGGTCTCAGCGCCCTTTCAGCAGTGAGGATTGGACTTCATCAGGGAAATTCATCCTCCCTCAAGTGGCCAGCACCGATGGATTTTGACAGCAACCGACTAATTCACTAAATGGATTGAAGCTACCCCTACCAGAAGCACTTCTCACAGAGCAATCATCAGTTTCTTGGAAGACATCATAGCTAGGTTTGTCTGCCCTAGCAAAATTGTCACTGACAATGCTTCCCCATTTCGGTCTGAGCCTCTGATCAAATTTTGTGAACAATTTGGGATTTCACTGATTCACTCCACTCCCTACTATCCTCAAGGAAACGGACTGGCAGAGTCCTCTAATAAAAGTCTAATCAATCTTATCAAAAATCTTTTAGAGGACAATAAAAGGGCCTGGGACTCAAAGCTCAAATTTCCTCTTTGGGCTGATCGAGTGACAACAAAGAAATCCCTGGGTCTCTCACCCTTTCAGCTTGTTTATGGGATTGAGGTCATCTTCCCCACTCAGCTTGCCTTGCCTGTGGCAAATATCCTCCAAGACTATGAGGGGAAACCTAACCATGTGCTCAAGAGGATCCATCAGATGGTGGAGGTGCAGCAGATCAAAGAACAGGTCCTGGACAGAGCTTACAATCGTCAGCAGAAGATCAAGCAGGATTTTGACAGGAAAAACAAGAAGAAAGAGTTTGAGCAGGGTGATCCGGTGCTCAAGTGGGATGCACCCAGGCAAGAAAAGGGCAAACACAGTAAATTCGATGCCCTCTGGTTCGGGCCTTTCAAGATCCTTGAAGTGTTTTCAAACAACACTTACAGGTTGCAGGATCTGGAAGGCAATGACGTTTTTAGTGGCCCAATCAATGGGCATTTCTTGAAAAAATGTTTTCTATGAGCCGCAATCGGCTCGTTTCATTTTGTTTTGTAAATATTGTTTTTGTTTTATTTATTTATTTTCGGACTAATAAATGACTCCATAGCCCAACAGCAAAGGCACTAAGTCTGCAAAAGAGTTCTTAGAGCATCACAGGGACGACTCTATCCCCCATGGAGCCGAATGTTAGCGATTTTTCTGGTTAAGGGGGTCGAAGGTGAAAGAAAAGGGTTTAAAACCCACGTGTCCTAAGTTTTATGCGCAAATGCGTCCGAATTAAACGAGAATCAGTTCTGGACGGTCTAGATCCATGCGCCTGGATCAACGGCGCGCGTTGGATTTCGGACCCCACTTGCTTTTCGACCTTTAAGCAAAGGGGGGTCTGGAATCGCAGGTGCAACTCTTTGACGGTTCAGATTAGCGCGCCCGGATCAACGGTGATGAAGACCATTCCGGACCCCCCCCTCCTTTCTACCTTTAAGCGGAGGGGGGGGTCCGGAATCCCATATACAGCTTCCCGACGGCCACGATCGAGGTGCCCAGATCCACGGCGCTCGTACAGTTCCGCCTTTCTCATCTGCCCTGTATTTAACCAGAAGTGGGCTCGTCTTCCTTCATGTAATCCCCTTTTCCACCTTTCCCGTGCTGCCATGTGTCCTCCATCCACCTCCCCTCCTTGGTCTATGTGGTTCTCTCTCTTCTCATTATCCACCCGTTGTTTGCCACGTGTCCCGTTCCTTTCCACATCAGCCTCTCACCCGAAGGCGAGTTTGTTTCTCCCGTCTTCTTCCCTTCTACCTGTTGTCTTCCGCCATGAATCGTCCTCCGTCATCCCTCTCTCATTCCGCCACTCCTTCCACGCCCTTATAACCCAGCACCACCATTCCTGTCGTGCACTCATCCTCCGCGCTGGCCTCCATGCCCATCCCTCGAGCTATTCAAGATATTTTAGGTGGCAGCACGAGAAGTCTTTCATATCTCGAAATGTTGAGTTGGTCGGGCCGTTCTCAATCCCAAGAAGCAGTTATTGAAGCAGTTGGTGGTGGTTAGATATCTCCTCCGCCTTAATGGGAGAGCATGGCCATGAATTTAAGGCACGTCGATTCGTCGTTGGAACTGTCAAACAATTAAGATTGCGTCTAACATAAGTTGCACGATCTTTCAGATGTTGACTGTCAGAAGCCATGAAGACGCAAAGCTTTTAATGCATCTTCTTGGTTCCGTTGTTGTTGTTGTTTTGAGTATATGTAGGAATTTTTTCCATTTTTGTATCTATCAATGGTAGAGCTAAGCTCTTGACTGTAAAGTTTCAGCAAATACTATGGTTTCCTGGTTATGCCTCTGTGTTTGAGACTTCTTGGTTTATAACAAACAGTTTTTCTTTTCTTTCCATCTGGTTTCGTCTTATGCCGGAGAGTTCGCAGTTGAAGGATTCACGCGAACTTAGCAATCTTGTTATGATAAAGGATTTGTTGTGACATTGTTGTGTTTTCTGGTATCTGTGTTTGAATGTGAAAGGATTTTGTGTTCGAATGCATTCTTCTCCAGTCTGTTACAAACCAGATGTCTGTGATAGACCATGCACCCTTCTTGCGTAAGTCTTCCACCTACTCATCCTTTTACTATGACCTATTGTTTGGATTTTATCAAGACCTCACTCTTTCATGCATGCATGGTCTGGTTTCTGAGTTGACACGATGTTGTTCTGATTTTTCCTCCATTTGATCACCCTTAAACAAATCATGACATTAAACTGATGGGCGTCGGGCTCTGCTCCTGCTAGCAATCCGGGAGTGACTTCCATCGCCAACAGAGCTTAAGAGTGATCTTGAGTCTGAGATTTTCTTCTCCAAGATACTTGAAGGCCTAATGCCCATAACAGTATTGTCCACCTTTCTTACTAATTCTTCCCTCTGCTCACACTTAAACTCAATTCACTAACTAAAGTTAGTTGTGGCCCTCACTTCCCTATGCATTTCTTGTCCAGTTTTGTGTTGAATGTCATTCATATATTGAGTTTTGTCCATTGACCTCCACTCATATAAAACCAACATCCACCAAAACTATGATGGGTGTTGGGCTTATCCTCCTGCAATCTTAGGGTGACTCTCAGTGCTAAAATTCTTGGCGTCGTTGCAGGGGAATGAATTGAATCCATTTCCCTGGGTGAGAATGACAACGAGCTTTCAATTCTAAAGGTGCATCAGACATCAGAACCATTGAAGATTGCAACTTTCACTTGGTGACTCCATTATCGAATACTCCACTGGAGAGGATCATGTTGAGAAAAATATGACCATACCAAAGGGGAAGACCAAGTATCAGTTTGTGAGCTTTATTCATGAAATAGTGTTCTTGTTTATCAGCTCATTTATCTCTTTCCCTTCACATATAAAGAGGATTATCCTCTACTTTGTCTATTCAGATGATAATAGGCCTTCCTTTATTTATCCATCATTGGAAGAAGAAAACATGCCCTCTTCTTGTGTTGTATATACCGATCTCATGTCTTCACCTCTACCTATTCATAAAAGTGAGATATGTATTGCATCTCCTCTTGAAATTGATCACCCGTGTAGCCCTAAGGAGGTTGAAAATAATTCACAATCTTCTCAAATATCGTTATCCTTTGTTATTCCTGCTGATCCTTTCCATCAACTAGTTACTCCTCATGATCATCCCACTGCTTTTCAAATTAAAATCATAAATAAGTTGTTTAAACCTTTAAGGTTGCCACATGACCTTCATCCTTATCCTTGTTATTCCTTTGAGTATCTTCCTCGACTTTCTGGAGAGGATCATATTACAGCTGAGAGGCATTTGGAGGCATTTGAGAGATTTGTTGATCAGTTTGAGATTTTTCATGATGATGTTGCCATGAGGTTGTTCTCACAATCCTTGTCTGGAAATGTTGTTGTGTGGTTTAGATGTCTGGAAGCGGGTTCTATTGGCTCCTGGACCGAGATATGCCATGTGTTTTTAAATTTTTGGGGTGAGAACAAGTCCCTTGATCAATACTAGTTTGATTTTAATGCATTGAGGAGAGGGGAAGAGGAATCCTTGGTTGTATTCAACAGGAGGTTTATAGTGTTTATCATAGTATGCCTGTGGAGATCAAACCCACGGAGACTGATGTCATGGTGTACTATGTCATGGCTCAACATCCAGAGATGGTCCTTCTCCTGAGATAGAGGAAATCTTCATCGTTAAGACACCTATTTGAAGATGTTGAAGAAGTCAAAGAGAACATCAGGGCTAGCAAGGGGTTTCATATGCAAGCATATCTTGAAAATTTGCATGTGCCTAAGGAAGAAGATTGTCAGCATGTTTAAGAATCTGAGCAAGAATATAGTGATTATGAATCAGAGCTGGAACAACAACAAGGAAAAGAGACTACAACTGTTGATGATCGAGAGTTGTTTTCGAAGGAGCAGGGAGGTTTTTTATTTGCAAGCAGAGAGGCATTTACAGAGAAGCAGCCTGGTCTTCTAAAGCAGCTAGGATTCTGTCACACGATTCATGATCCTATGGATATACACATGGAATCATATGTTTTAGATTTTGAGGATTTCCAAGAGAATACCATGGATCCTTTTCCTTTATACATTGAGGAAAAACATTGTGTGGAAATCCACCATTTTGTGCCTATAGAAGACAAAGGGAAAAGCTTTCCCATGTTTCATGTTTATGATGATTATGATTTTGATCCTTGGGAGAGTCATGAAGAAGAAGAGAGAGAACCAAATGTGCAGTTCATATCTTGCCCAGAGCCTACAAATGAGCAACCATCACCTGGGATCATTCAGCCTACATCAGCCATCCTCTCACCCATGCTTGCTAGAGACATTCAACCATGTGTGAGCAGTTGTAAGACATAGCATGTTTTTTGTCACCAGCCCAATGGGTTTTGTCATTTGCTCTATGAACCTATAAGGGAGTACATGGAGTTGAATTTCCTTCATGTCTTGGAGCCGCTCAGCTTTATCTTGACTTTAGCACTGGGAGGAGAGATGAAAAGCGTAATAATTTGGTTGCCACAATTGCATTGTTTTTATTTGATCAGTGATAGAGTAAACAAGTTTGTAACTAAGAAGTTTCTTGAATGGTTATGGTGGAAGTTTTCTTTCACCTAGCGCTTTGTAAAAATAAATTAGTCTAGGAATTTACATAAATAAGCTCCTCCTAGAGCCCATGCATTTTTCTTTCATTTTTAGGATAGTGTGTTTGTTAGACTTTAATCCTTAGCAGTATGTTTTTTGAGCATAACTCCATAGCCCAATGCATAAGGCGACTGGAACCTCTTGTTCTTGGAAGCTCGCAGGGAGCATGCCATCCCCTGTGGAGCCAAATGTTATCACATATAGTTGTCAAGGGAAGCAACAGGTGAGATCAGCTTCAACGATGGACATTCCTGAGAATATTAGATCGACAGTTCGCAGGAATCAGGGGTTCGAAATATTTTTAAAGTTGTTTGTCAAAGGTCCAAAGTCCCGAAACCCGAAGTGAGCATGATTCATCTGATCTTGAGGGGGACAGGTGGCATCTGATGTAAGTGTTCGGGGAAATGAGATTTGAGAGTCTTAAAAAAAGAAGTACACAAATTTCCTGAAGGGCCGAAGCCCGAAGTGTCAAAGTGCCTGAAGTCCCAAAGTGGTCAAAGTCCTAAAGTGCCCAAAGTGCCAAAGCATCAAACTCCCAAAGCCAGAAGTGTCGAAGTCCCGAAGTGAATCTGGGCCATCCATCGACGGGGCTACGCATCAACAGATCCATAGCTCCGGGTAAAAGTAGTTGAAGGTAGAGGAGGTTTGAGTTTTGATTCTCTTGGAGCTCGGAGACCCGAAGTGGATCTCGGTCGTCCAAATCCAGGGGCCACGTGTCGTCAGATCCCTAGCTCCAGTGAATTTTCTTGGGGAAAATAAAGTTTGACTATTGAGAATTCTAAAGCCCGGAGCCACGAAGGGATCTCAACTGTCGATCTATGGAGGCCACACGTCATCAGATCCTTAACTATGGATTTTTTTCTTCAAGGAGAAAACAAGTTTGAGTTTTCATTATCCGAGAACCTGAAGACCCGAAGGAGATCTCAGTCGTCGATTTAAGAGAGTACATGGCATTAATCAATGTACACGCATGGCGTACTCATCGGTCATGACACTTGGTACCTATCCAGCAATGACATGTGGCACTCAGTCCAGGCAGTCGTGGGCATATTATTCGCTTCTTTCTTAGTGACATGTGTCGCTTCTCTTTCATGGCGCATCAGCATTATGACATCAAACCTCCACGTCAGATCATCCTCCTGGAGGTATTATTGTTCAACGTCAAAAGTAGCATCCCCCTCCCCCAGGGCATAGTTTGGCGGATTCTAAAGTTTGCGGGCAGTTAAACTTGGTAGTAGTGCTAAATCTAGAAGGTGCATCCAGATCTCAAATCGGGACCAGATCTATGGCCACCGTTCATTGCAGGGACGCAACATGCTCGGGAGATAATTTTCTTGAGCAGTCCCACAATTGAAACCACGGTAAAGCAAAAGTGTTGCGTGGTGAAAGGTGATGGATTGAGGGCCTAAAAAGAGGTCTGAACCCAAACCACTTTTGAGCATCCCTGCAATCACGTGCTCATATAAAATCCTATCCAAGAGCAGTGCATGGTTGCCCCCTGATCATTAAGTCGCGTTGCAATCCCGAGAAAAGGAACTTAATGAAAATAGAGTTGGTGGTCGAAACCTTGGCTCACTCCATAAATGGAAGGCATGGAAGGTCCGGTCATGGGGACTAAACCGTCAACCTGTGGTACCCCTGTGGGAAGATTTTACTACAAAGCCCATGTTGATCTGAGCTTGCATCTAACAGAGGGTTGCACGTTTAGTTTGATAGAAGAACTCGTCGACGTAAAGCTTTGATTGTTGTGACTAGGTCACACTCTTGGTGGTGGTGAATTTTTCTGAGTATAAATAGATAGTTTTAATATTTTGTTAGGGTGGTCAACTGGTGGAGCAGAGATCCCTATTTTTTAATGTTTTGATGCCAGAATTATTCTCTGGTTATGTATCAGATTTCAGACTTTCAAATTAATAGAAGTCATCCTATTTTCATATCTTTGTAAAAACTATGCTAAAACACTTGGGCATAGAGGATCCAGTCGAGGGTTGTTATACTATTTTAATGTAGGTTTGATTGCAACAGTATCGCGACTAGTTTTAGTCAGCTTCCTTGTGATCTTTTCCTCTCTTACACTGAATGGCTCGGGCATGGAGGATTAATTCGAGTTGTTGTAGCTGCATGGTGATGTAGGTTTGATCATTGTGTCATTGTGACTGTGTTGTTTGGACATATTTCAGTGTCTGAAGATTGAGATTAAGAGTGATATTGAGTCTGAGTTTTTCTTCTCCAAGCTACTTGAAGGCCTAATGCCCATAGCAGTCTTGTCCACCTTTCTTACTAAGTCTTCCCTCTCCTCACACTTAAACTCAATTCATTGACTAAAGTTAGTTGTGGCCCTCACTTCCCTATGCATTTCTTGTCTAGTTATGTTTTGAACATCATTCATATATTGAGTTTTGTCCATTGACCTCCACTCATATAAAACCAACATCCACCAAAAACTCTGATGGGTACTGGGCTTATCCTCCAGCAATATGAGGGTGACTCTCGGTGCTAACATTCTTGGCCTCGTTGTCAAGAAACGAATTGAAGACATTTCCCTGGGTAAGAACGACAATGAGCTTCTGATTTTTAAGGTGCATCAGACATCAGAACCATTGAAGACTGCAACTTCAACCTGGCGACTCCATTATCGAAGACTCCACTGGAGAGGATCCTATTGATAGAAAGATGACCATACCGAAGGGGAAGACCAGGTATCAGTTTGTGAGCTTTATTCATGAAATATTGTTCTTGTTTATCAGCTCATTTCTCTTTTTCCCTTCACATATAAAGAGGATTATCCTCTGCTTTGTCTATTCAGATGATAATAGGCCTTCCTTTATTTATCCATCCTTGGAAGAAGAAAACATTCCCTCTTCTTGTGTTGTAGATATCAATCTCGTGTCTTCACGTCTGCCTATTCATAAGAGTGAGATATGTATTGCATCTCCTCTTGAAATTGATCACCATTGTAGCCCTTAGGAGGTTGAAAATAATTCACAGTATTCTCAAATCTCGTTACCCTCCGTTATTCCTACTAAGCCTTGCCATCAACTCATTAATCCTCATGATCAGCCCATTGCTTTTCAAATTAAAATCATAAATAAGTTGTTTAAACCTTTAAGGTTGCCACATGACCTTCATCCTTATCCTCGTTATTCCTTTGAGTATATTCCTCGGTTTTATGGAGAGGATCATATTACAAATGAGAGGCATTTGGAGGCCTTTGAGATCTTTGTTGATTAGTTTGAGAATGTTCATGATGATATTTCCATGAGGTTGTTCTCACAATCCCTGTCTGGAGATGTTGCTATGTGGTTTAGATGTTTGGAAGTCGGTTCTATTGGCTCCTGGACTGAGCTATGTCGTGCATTTTTAAAGTGTTGGGGTGAGAACATGTCCCTTGATCAATATTGGTTTGAGTTTAATGCCTTGAGGAGAGGGGAAGAGGAATCCTTTGTTGTCTTCAACGGGAGGTTTTGCAATGTTTATAATAGTATGCCTATGGAGATCAGACCCACAGAAATTGTTGCCATGGTGTACTACGTCATGGCTCAGCATCCAGAGCTGGTCCCTCTTCTGAGAGAGAGGAAATATTCATCATTAAAAAACCTATTTGAAGATGTTGAAGAAGTCAAAGAGAACATCAGGGCTAGCAAGGGGTTTCATAAGAAAGCATATCTTGAAAAATTGGATGTGCCTAAGGAATAAGACTGTCAACATGTTTCAAATTCTGAGCAAGAAGATAGTGATTATGAATTAGAGCTGGAACAACAACAAGGAAAAGAGACTGCAGTTGTTGATGATCGAGAGTTATTTTTGAAGGAGTAGGGAGGTTTTTTATTTGCAAGCAGAGAGGCATTTACAAAGGAGTAGTCTGGTCTTCTAAAGAAGCCAGGATTCTATCACACAATTCATGATCCTATGGCTATACACATGGAATCATATGTTTCAGATTTTGAGGATTTCCAAGAGCATACCACGGAGCCTTTTCTTTTATACATTGAGGAAAAACATTGTGTGGAAATCCGCCATTCTGTGCCTACACAAGACAAAGGGCAGAGCTTTCCCATGTTTCTTGTTTATGATGATTATGATTATGATCCTTGGGAGAGTCATGAAGAATAAGAGGGAGAACCAAATGTTCAGTTCATATCCTACCAAAGCCTACAAATGAGAAACCATCACCTGGGATTAGTCAGCCTACATCAGCCATTCACTCACTCGTGCTTGCCAGAGACATTCAACCACGTGTGAGCAGCTGTAAGAGAGAGCATGTTTTTTGTCACCATCCCAGTGGGTTTTTTCATTTTCTCTATGAACTTGGAAGGGAGTACATGGAGTTTCATTCCCTTCATGTCTTGGAGCCACTTAGCTTTATCCTGACTTCAGCACTAGGAGGAGATTTGAAAAGCATAATCATTTTGTTGTCACAGTTGCATTGTTTTTATTTGATCAGTGAAAAAGTAAACAAGTTTGCAGCTAGGGAGTTGCTTGAATAGCTATGGTGGAATTTTGCTTTCACCTAGTTCTTTGTAAAAATCAATTAGTCTAGGAATGTACATAAATAATCTCCTCCTGGAGCACACGTATTTTGCTTTCATTTTTAGGATAGTGTGCTTGTTGGCCTTTAATCCTCAACTGGATTTTTTTTAGCATGACTCCATAGCCCAATGCATAAGGCGACTAGAACTGCTTGTTCTTGGCATCTCCCAGGGAGCATGCCATCTCCTGTGGAGCCAAATGTTATCACATATAGTTGTCAAGAGCGGCAAGTTGTCCAACTTCGCAGCCTGCACAAGAAACGTCAAAGTGCAACGTTCAGAGCATTCCATTTTAGGCTCGAAATGAAAGCAACAGGCTAGATCAGCTTCATCGGCAGACATTCCTGAGAATATCAGATCGGCAATTCGCAGGAATCAGGGGTTCAAAATATTTTTAAAGTTGTTTTTCAAAGGTCTGAAGTCCCGAAACCTGAAGTGAGCATGACTCATCTGATATTGAGGGGGATAGGTGGCGTCTGATCCAAGTGTTCAGGAAAATGAGATTTGGGAGTCTTGAAACGAGAAGTGCACGAATTTCTCGAAGGGTCGAAGCCCGAAGTGTTGAAGTGCCTGAAGCCTTCACGTCCCGAAGCGGTCGAAGTCCCGAAGTGGTCGAAGTGCCCGAAGTCCCAAAGTGGCTGAAAGTCCCGAAGTGTTGAAGCGTCAAACTCTCAAAGCCATAAGTATCCAAGGCCCAAAGTGAATCTGGACCATCCATCGGTGGGGCCACGCATCAACAGATCCATATCTCTGGGTAAAATAAGTTGAAGGCAAAGGAGGTTTGAGTTTTGATTCTCCCGGAGCCCAGAGACTCAAAGTGGATCTCGATCATCCAAATCTAGGGGCCACGTGCTATCAGATCCATAGCTCCATCGAATTTGCTTGGGTCAAATAAAGTTTGACTATTGAGAAGTCTGAAGCCTAGAGCCATGAAGGGATCTCAGACGTCAATCTCTAGAGGCCACACATCGTCAGATCCTTAACTTTGGATGTTTTTATTCAAGGAAAAAATAAGTTTGATTTTTCATTTTCCCGGAGCTCGGAGACCCAAAGGAGATATCTGTCGTTTATTTAAGAGAGTACGTGGTAGTCATCAGTGTAGACATGTGGTGTACTCGTCTGTCGTGACACCTGGAACCTATCCAGCAATGAGACGTGGCACTCAGTCCAGGCAGTCGTGGGCATATTAATCACTTCTTTCTTAGTGGCACATGTCACTTCTCTTTCATGATGCAACAGCATGATGACACCAAACCTCCATGCCATATCATCCTCTGGGAGGTATTATTGTTCGACATCAAAAGTAGCGTCCCCCTCCCCCAAGGCAAAGTTTGGCAGATTCTAAAGTTAGTGGGTGGTTAAGCTTGGAAGTAGCGCTAAATCTAGCAGGTCCGTACAGATCTCAGATCGGGACCAAATCTACGGCCACAGTTCATTGTGAGGACACAACATGCTCGGGAGATAATTTTCTTGAGCAGTCCTGCAATTGAAACCACGGTAAAGCAAAAGTGCTACGTTGAAAAAGGTGATGGATTGCGGGCCCAAACACGGTCTGAACCTAAACCAATTTTGAGCAGCCCCGCAATCACGTGCTCGTATAACATCCTATCCAAGAGTAGTGCATGGCCACCCCTTGAGCATTAAATCGCATTGAAATCCTGAGAAAGGTAGTTAATGAAAATAGAGTTGGTGGTTGAAAACTCGGGTCACTCCATAAATGGAAGGCATGGAAGGCCCGACCATGGGGACTGAACCGTTAGCCCATGGTACCCCTGTGGGCAGATTTTCCTACAAATCCCATGTTGATATGAGCTCACATCTGACAGAGGGTTGCACGTTCAGTCTGATAGAAGAAATCACCGACGTAAATCTTTGATTGTTGTGACCAGGTCACACTCTTGGTGGTGGTGAATTTTTTTGAGTATAAATAGATAGTTTTAATACTTTGTTTGGGTGGTTAACTGGTGGAGCAGAGCTCCCTATTTTGTAATGATTTGATTCCAGAACTGTTCTCTGGTTGTGTATCAGATTTGAGACTTTCAAATTAATAGAAGTCAGCCTCTTTTCATATCTTTGTAAAAACTATGCTAAAACACTCAGGCATGGAGGATCCAGTCGAGGGTTGTTATGTTGTTGTTATGTTGTTGTAATGTAGGTTTGATTGCAGCTGTATCACGACCAGTTTTAGTCATCTTCCTTGTGATATTTTCCCCTCTTACACTAAATGGCTCGGGCATGGAGGATCTAGTCAAGTTTTTGTAGCTGCACGGTGATGTAGGTTCGATCATTGTGTTGTTGAATTGTGTTGTTTTGACATATTTCAGTGTCTGAAGCTTGAGCTTAAGAGTGATCTTGAGTCTGAGTTTTTCTTCTCCAAGCTGCTTGAAGGCCTGATGCCCATAGCAGTCTTGTCCACTGTTCTTACTAAGTATTCCCTCTTCTCACACTTAAACTCAATTCACTGACTGAAGTTAGTTGTGGCCCTCACTTCCCTATGCATTTCTTGTCCAGTTCTGTGTTGAACATCATTCATATATTGAGTTTTTTCCATTGACCTCCACTCATATAAAACCAACATCCACCAAAAACTTTGATGGGTACTGGGCTTATCCTCCCGCAATATGAGGGTGACTCTCAGTGCTAACACATTCCATTCCTCATCTCAACAACTTCTTGGATCCTCCTCACTAGATCCATACTATGGCTCTCTTTCCCCCACCTTTTCCAGAAACCCCCCCCCCCAATGTTAGGGGGTTTATTTAGTCATCTTATCAGGCTCCATGTGCATCATTCTTTTTTCTATGAACAACATCTTGATCAAAAGGGGGATCTCTTCTAACATTCACTTTTTGGGACCTTCTTCAAACTTTCTTTCATCCTTGTTGAAAGAATCACTATATCCTATAGAAAACTCAATAATATAGACTTCCTTTACCTGGGCAAACCAGAAATCAATGGACTAAGTCCACTTGTTATCTAATACCTTTAAACTATCAAGCTCTGCTTGATCCCATACTTTAGGCTCTGATGCAGAGAGGATCATAGAGACCATATGGTTTTGTGTCAGGGATGGAGGATCAAACATAACTATCAGAACTACAAATGGCATCCATGAAAATCATATATGATAATATAAAAAGGAGTAAGAGTTAAAACAATACATGCACTTGTGTTACTCATTCATAACAAACATAGAATAGAACATAACTTCCATATCTTTATTACTGAACGTATTACATCATATTAGAGATATACATGGTGTTGAATAACTGAGTTGCACAAAATAAGACTTCATCTCATTACAATAACAACTGTGGAAATACAACATTATGCACCTTGCACTAAGCTTTAATATTTAGACATAAACAAGACACATGAGACTTCTCCATACAACACAGGATTTCTATAGGCTACTCGGAGCTCTGGGACTAATGCCTTCCGAAATTAACCACTCTCTTCTTTGAGATGAGAGCTATATTTAATATATTATTCTATTAGGGAGTGTTTTCCTTCACGGTTCTGCTCCACTCACTTGTCTGATATAACATACTCACATGCTTCTGGTACCTTCCAGGGCTCCACATAGGTTCTCTGCATCAAGGGAAATCTTAACTACCCTGGCCATGACATATCATGGCCACCCCATATCTTCATCTGTGGTTGGGAGTAATCATTATGGGAGATATCTCAGTGATTCTTTTCTTTCTTTTGGCGAGATTCTTCTTTATTTTTGACGCAACTAACAAAACTCGGACCGGCGTGCTCAACTGGAAAAACTTGGACCGGCGTGCTCAACTGACAAAACTCAGACTGGCATGCCCTTGAACACCTTTAAATTTGGTGCATTGCTCAGCAAAACCTGGTCTGATGCACACACTATGGCCTTATTTCATGCATCTCCTTAGGCACTCACAAAACTACAGGATGAGTGCGCACAACATTTTTTTATGTGTATGTGCAAAAATGAACCCAAAAAATTGGGTGCCAACAAACATACAAGTGAGATATTGTGATCCTATTCCAATACTCTGTGATAACACATGTTTTCCCTTGACCAAGTTTTGGAGAATCTTTCTCGCGTTTGACCAATTTTGGGACTTCGACAGGATGGTTGAAGGCAGAGCGCAAGGCGAAGTGAAGATCGTGGGATCCTAGCCCTATCTTAAGGAATTTTTGGGTTTAGGGTTTATGTAACGGGTATGGGATGTCGGCCCATGGGTTTACCCATGTTTAGGCCCTTTTGTAATGTCTAAATAGAAATCTAGGCAATGTAAGTAAGAGAGACCTAGATGTATAATGTGGCCAGTGAGCTAAGTGCGAACAGTTGTGGATGCTTTATGCATACTGTGTGTTAAGAACTTGTAGAGCTAAGTGCAAGAGATTGTAAGAAGTTTGTGTGCAGATTGTAAGAAGGCTTTGTGCTTAAACCTAGCTTGGGGAAGGAGGATCTGGCAAGGTGTGCATAGATCTCTTGTCCTATGCAGAGTGGGTTCATGTGGCTCTATGCTTGTAGAAGATTGAAGGAAGATAATAAAGAAGAGAAGAGTTGGTGGGCGTAACCCCACACTAGGGTGAACCACGTATATCATGTGTTGTGGTTGCTTTATGCATTATAGTTGTTATGTTATTGATGTGATGTATGCTTAGTGCAATGATATATGCATCCGATAAAATAGCTTAGTCTTAGTAATCTGAATGGATGCTAGATATGATATGTTTCTATGGGCTAAGTGCTTGGAAGTGTTAGACCTTGTTGAATACTGCGTTGTTCTGTAATTAGGATTTGAATCTGCAATGTGAATCAAATTTAAATGTTAATGAATGTTAACTGCTAAGTTCTCTGTTAAGGTATTGTAATCACAGATCTGTGTCCCAACTAGGTTGCAAACATTTGAGTCCTGAAACCCCCCCTGCCTCTACCTCGAGTGATACTTCATCTGCTTCACAAGTGTTTCTGAAAGGGCTGGTAGTTAGAGTTTTGTTAGTGTGTTGTTGAAGCGTTGAACCCTGGGTCTGCCCCTGTGCCAACAAATGGTTCTGTTGTCGGGACCTGAAACTGTGATTGTTGGGAGCTAAAAAAAAAGAGAAAGATTTGTACATAGATTTGTTGCCCTAGTGTGCAGCATTCTACTTGACTTGCGAAGATTTGTGCTAAGAATAGAAGTCTGGTCTGAAGAAAAGAGGTAAGATCTTGAAGCTTTGTGCTCTGATAAAGGTAAGATAAGTGAAAAATTTTATTTCAAAACAATGGACCTAGGTATGTTTAATAGATTTGGTCCTAGTCTAAAAACTAGGGTACATATAGAAGAAAGAAGATTTGATATGAATAGATCTGATAAGAATAGTGAAAGATATGTTATTACTATGCATAGAAAGAATGTTTGGACTAACAAGTGGATGTAGGATCCTAGAAAGAATTTTTTTCAGACCCACCACTGTGATCCCAATGTGCAGTACAGGAAAGGTTGGGGATCGTTCAATAGAAAGAGAGGGTTGACTCTTTGTTATAGTTGTAGAAGACCGAGACATCTTGCTAAGGAATGCCCTGGTAGAGGTCCTATTTTCCTTTGTTGTAAAGCTACTGAACATGAAGTTTTGGATTGCCCTAGAATGATTGCTAAAGTTGAAAAGATGAATATGAGATAAGAAAACCATGAGACAGGCCAAGAAACTAAGGATATGATAGAACCCCAGAAAGAATCAAATACTGTTGTTGGCCCTTGACCAAGTTTTGGGAGATCCTTGGTCAAGTTTGACCTATTTTGGGACTTCGACAGCCTGTCAAAGATGGAGCACAAGACGAAGAGGAGATTGCGGGATCTCAGCCCCTTTTTAGGGATTTTTGGGTTTTGGGGTTCATGTAATGGGTATGGGAATGTCAGCCCATGGGTTTACCCATGCTTAGGCCTATTTTGTAATATATATAGAAGACTAGGCAATTTAATAAAGAGAAGTCGTAAGGAATGGCTAAGTGCTAGAGTTGGATCTATGTGATCAATATTGTTAGTGCTTTGGTGCATACTGTATGAAATTTGAAGAGCTAAGTGAAATTCATTGTAAGAGACTATAGAAAGTTGTGTGCTTAGATCTACTCAGGGAAGGAGGATCTAGCAAGCTGCACAGATCTCCTGTCCTCTGCGGAGTAGGGGTTTTGAGGCTCTGTGCATTTAACCTATAGAAGAATCCAATAAAGAAGACAAAGAGTTGGTGGACGTAGCCCCAGGCTGGGGGTGAACCACGTAGATGTTGTGTCACTCTGCTTTGTGCAATGTGTTGATGTGATTATATGTTAATGTTCTTAGTGCTTTGATATAGATAGATAGATTTGTTGATGCTTTGTGATTAATGATGTATATGGATGTTAGATCTAACTTATATACATATGCTTAGTGCCTGAATTTGTTAGGATCTAATCTATCATGCTAAGTGTTGTTAGATGCTCGATCTGGTTGAATACTGTGATGCTCTGTAATTAGGGTTTGACTGCGCTGTAACTAAGAACTGGATATTGATGAATGTTAATTGTCAAGTGCTCTATTAAGTGTTAGAATCATAGATATGTGTCTCAGCTAAGGTTGCAGACACTGGAGTCCTACAACCACCCCTGCCTCTACCTCGGGTGAGACTTCATCTGCTTCGCAGGTGTTGCCAAAAGGGTCGGTAGTTAGGGTTTTGTTGGTGCACTCTTGAGAATTGAACCCTGGGTCTTCCCCTGGGCCAACAAATGGTTCTATTTCCGGGACCTGAAACTGTGATTGCTGGGAACTGAGGAAGAAGAAGCTTTGTGCGAAGATCCAACCTGAAATTGTGAAAGCTTTGTGTGTAGATCTGTCGCTCTAGTGCACGGTACTCTAATTAGTTTGTCAAGCGCTGTGCTAAAGAAAAGAAGTCTGATTGGAAGAAAAGAGGTAAGATCTGAAAGCTTTGTGCTCTGAGAAAGGTAAAAGCGAGAATTTTTGATTAAAAGAGGTAATATCTGCAAGCTTTGTGCTCTGACAAAGGTAAGAATAGTGAAAAGTTTTAGATTTGGAATCTTTTTGCTCTATAGAAGTAAGATAACTAGAAATTTTTGTTTCTAAAGTATGGATCTAGGCATGTTTGATAAGATTTGTCCTAGCTTGAAAACTAGGGCACTGATAGATGAAAGAAGATTTGATATGAGTAGATCTGATAAGAATAGTGAAAGATATGTTATACCTATGCATAGAGAGAATGTTTGGACTAAAAAATGGATGCAGGATCCTAGAAAGAATTTTTTGCAGGTTAGCTACCATGGTCCTAGTGTGTAGTTCAAGAAAGGATGGGGATCATTTAAGAGAAAGAGAGGATTAACACTTTGTTATAGTTACAGAAGACTGGGACATTTGGTTAAGGAATTCCCTGGTAGAATACCTAGTTGCCTCTGTTGCAAAGCTATGGACTATGAAGTATTGGATTGCCCTAGAATGATAGCCAAGATGGAAAGGATGAATATGAGACAAGAAGACCACGAGAAAGGTCAAGAAACTGAGATTATGGCAGAACCCCGGAAAGAATAAGAGAAAGTGTTTCTACAGATGAAAGAAACCCCAATGAGCACCGACATGTCAGCTTATCAAAGATCTTCAAAGAAAAAGAATGCATAGAAGAAAGAATAGGAGACTTCGACATTGACTGTGTTTTGGATGAAGAAACATAGGTGAATATTATGACAGAATGAACTTGGGAAACTTTAGGGGAGCCTACTATGATTCCTTCATTGGGAGGAATAGGACTATTCAGAGGAAAGTTGATAAACCTATGTGGAAAGCTTACCCATATATCTACAAGTGCCAATGGAACTTCGACAAAGGAAGAATTTGAAGTTGTTAAATTTAGTGAGGACAGTGCTCCATTTCCTATGTTGCTCGGAAAACCTTGGATTGAAAGAGACCGGGCAAGAAGGAAAGAAAAAGAAGTATTAGAGCAGGAGAAGCAAGAGTTAAAAGGTTTCATGACTAGGAAGATTGCACACTTGATTAAAGAACAGGAGAATAGATTGAACCCATTTGAAACCAGAGAATTGGATGTTGAAGTTACAAGAATACCAGAGGACTCCCAGAAGATTGCAGTACCTATTCCAAATACAGATGAAGTATTTCCCTTGATTTCTAGGAAAGAATCTCAACAGCGTGAAGTTACTCTGCCAAGAGGAGATAAGAATCAGAATGGAAAAAGGAATACCAAAACGAAACTCACTGAGAAAAAGGCTAGAAATCTAAGTAAGAAGAGAGATAAGATCGATAAGTTACAGAAGGATCCAGAAGGAACTTCGCAAAAGGAAAATGTGAAAAATTGGAACTTCGTCGGGATATCGGAGCAGCGTCACATGGCACTTCGCCATGGCAAAGAAATATAGTTGTTGGGAACAGTATAACCGTTAGAACAACACCCTGAACGGGAAGAAAGGCATTTATGGTTAGAAATATTTCCACCAGATCATTGTGACCACGCCATAATGGACAGAACTGAGTTAATGAAGGCTTATTACCTGTTGCAAGTGACCCATTGCCAAGCTATCTATTTATCCCGTCGTGCCATGCACCGAGAACACTTTTTATAACAGTGAATATGAGCCCGTAGAATAGTTGATTTTGCACAGTGATCATCATAATATTGCCTTCCATCCCATTGCCTTGAGTAGTTACTCTTCAAACCCAAGATTGTTAACCCTGAGCGTCTATGTCGGACAATTTGAGAGCTGCAGAAAAGATTGTCAAAGAATTTATCATCGACCTCATGACTGAAAGAGTAATGTTGATGTCTGCAGGTGTACAAGCATCATTAACGAGAGGAGTGCAAGACTCCCCCTCGACTACTCATGGATTCGGGCCATCCCGACCAACAGCAGAGAAGAGAACAAAACACAGATACAATATAGCCAATGTGAAGTTGATTCCATCTATATTACCTGACTATATCCCACCTCTAGTTGGCGTGGTAAGTCGTGATAGTGTACCTAGATATTTCGAGTACACCATGGTCACTGCGTACCTCCCGAAGGGGATACGCGCAGTTCGAGTGCAAAAAGACAAGATCGCAGCGTTGAAGTTCAATGACTTCAACCTCGGAGATTGCAAGAACCACAGCACGCTCGTCCCATTTAGATACCTGGCCAGAACAAAGGGGAAGAACTCAAAGATAATCCCTTGGCAGTGGACTATGGACCTCGCGCAGTCCACCCTCTTAAATATAATGAAGATACCGCACTTTAGAAGGCACCAGGAGGCTAACACGTGCGTTAAGCTCCTTCTGTCGTGCTTCCATGGCGACTACTTGTGGCTAGACCGTCGTATTACAGTTGACCCGACGTTGATCCACAGGATCACATGCTTGAGTATGCAAGGACCTAACCCGTAGGAATTCTACCCAGGAAAATCCACAACTCACGTGCTAGCACAGAAGATTAAGGACACATATGACAATGTTGAGAAGGGGATGCGAAGCTACAAGGTAGCCTCCATCCAGAATGGTGCAGTGTGCCTAGCATGTCAGTTAATAGCTGGGAATATGGTACTCAAGAACCGACCCACACAAGTCACGGGCTTCATCGTTGACCTTGCGGGGAAGTGTGTAGAAGGCTTACAGATGAACTAGGTGAAGTATCTAGTCAATCAGCTCAAACTAGACTGTTGCGAAGTATAGGATCAGGGTTACAAGTTCCACTTTAGCTGGCTCCTGATCCTTATCGCCTTTGTTTCCTGGGAGATGCCGAAAGGTGCTACCTTCCCGGATATTGAATCTTTTGAGCCGTTTTCCGTGAAGTTCACTACCCTTTGGTATTCGAGTGATATGAACAAGCAGTGGCAGTCAAACACTATTTTTCATACCTACTACCTTCAGCTGAAGAGAGCCATCATAGTTGAGCCTCGCATGACTCTAAACACATTACAGAGATTCCGACCGCTGATGAAGTTCAGCGCAGATTGACATTTCATTTACATTACAATGCGAGCCGATGAACATAAGGAGCAGTTGCAGTCATACTAAAAGCTCACGGAAGAGGATCTTGAGGAGATCACTAAGGACTGGTCGTCCGACCTCCTCATTCCAGCAGACCCTACAGAGATGTCTGACCCTGATAGCCTAGAAACCTCGCATGATACATTCGGACCCAGCAAAATGAAGAAGACTGAAGAGGTCCAATACCTAAGCAGCGCCTCAGGGGAGACTGCTTCCATATCACCTGAGCAAGGAGGTGATGACGGCATAAAAGAGATGAAGGATAGAGAAGTTGAACAAAAGAAAGGTGAAGTAACACCATCGATAGATGAGACTGATCCCCTTAAAAAAAGGAAGGTTTCTCCCTAGAGACTCTCTTTGCAGAAGAAATCCAGAGCCACCGTGACCAAGATGAATATTGTGCTTACTGCTGATGATTTTGATTTCATCATCGCAATGATAAACGATGCCTTGTTGGAAATCGCAGAGAAGGAAGAAGCTAAGAAGGAGGAAATGTATGATAAAATCGAGGTCGTGCTCCGAGGAGTACAGCAGGCTCTTCAGTCCAGTCACACAGTCTCCTCCATGCCCCTGCCATTAGGAGAACTAGAGTTGGGGGATGAGCCGACCCAACTCCGTCGAGTAGCTGATGCAGTCGAAGATCATATTCATTTCTTATAAGGAGAAGTAGAAAAATTCACCCAGGCCTTGAATAAAGTGCAAGGCGTACTCATAGAACAGTGTAGAATTGCAGAGCAGGAGAAGATTTCTCTCCAAACAAAGTTTAACTAGGATAAAACAAAAATGCAGCAAGAAAAGGAACAGTTGCTCGCAGGATAACTCGAGGTAAAAGAAGCAGTCAACAAATCACCTCGCTCTGTCACAGGATTAGAGCCATAGGCAAAAGACCGGGTTGAGCATCAAGTAGAGCAGCTCGCAGAAGCCATCCAGTAGCTACAGCAATGAATAGCAGATTTAGAGCTCTGCATTGTACCTGACACCCCGTAGGATGTAAAGGACCAAAGAGAAGCAACTGCCCGGAGCACAGTTGAGAGAACAAAGGCTCTTTCCATAGAATGCAAGAAACTGAGTGATCGCAGTGCCTAGATGTATGAGCAACTCACGGAGAATCTAGAACTGAAGGCACTGGAGTCGCAGCTCCAGGAAGCAAAGTATCAAGTAGAGACAATACAAGTGAAGTTGAATCCCCTGTCAGTTGTGGAAAGAATGAAACGATCCCAAGAGTAGCGCACTTTCCAGTAGCAGGTTCACACTATTCAGATCAAATTCATGGAATTGACTTAGAGGCTCCAACCTGTACAAGATGAGGCTTACCAACTGTTCACAAAGATAGAAGGTCAAGGAGAAGAACTGGAGCAAGTCATCACTGTAGTTGAATAGCACCTAAAGGGACCTGTCAACGAATCAGTCATACCAGAATTCGCAGAACAAGAGGTTGTAGCATAGCAACAAGTCAAAGCAACTTGAGCCAAGCTCGAGGCTTTTGAAGCAGAACTAGTCATATCAGAGTGACTCGAGACGAGTCACGGGTGAGTGTTGGGGGCCTATTGTCCCTTCACCAAGTTTTGGGAGATCCTTGGTCAAGTTTGACCTATTTTGGGACTTCGACAGCCTGTCAAAGACGAAGTGCAAGACGAAGAGGATATCACGAGATATCGGCCCCTTTTTAGGGATTTTTGGGTTTTTGGGATCATCTAATGGGTATGGGAATGTCGACCCTTGGCTTTACCCATGCTTAGGCCTATTTTGTAATATATATATATATAGAATACTAGGCAATTTAATGAAGAGAAGTCATAAGGAATGGCTAAGTGCTAGAGTTGGATCTATGTGATCAATATTGTAAGTGCTTTGGTGCATACTATATGAAACTTGAAGAGATAAGTGCAAGTCATTGTAAGAGACTGTAGAAGGTTGTGTGCTTAGATCTACTCAAGGAAGGAGGATCTAGTGAGTTGTGCATATCTCCTGTCCTCTACAGAGTAGGGGTTTTGAGGCTCTCTGCATGTAACCTATTAAAGAAGCCAATAAAGAAGACAAAGAGTTGGTGGATGTATCCCTAGGGTGGGGGTGAACCACGTAGATGTTGTGTTGCTCTGCTTTGTGCAATGTGTTGATGTGATTATATGTTAATGTGCTTAGCGCTTTGATATAGATAGATAGATTTGTTGATGCTTTATGCTTAATGATGTATATGGATGTTAGATCTGACTTATATACATATGCTTAGTGCTTGAATTTGTTAGGATCTGATCTGTCATGCTAAGTGTTGTTAGATGCTAGATCTGATTGAATACTACGATGCTCTGTAATTAGGGCTTGATTGTGTTGTAACTAAGAACTAGATATTGATGAATGTTAAATGTCGAGTGCTATGTTAAGTGTTAGAATCACAGATCGGTGTCCCAGCTAATGTTGCAAACACTGGAGTCCTACAACCACTCCTTCCTCTATCTCGGGTGAGACTTCATCTGCTTCACAGGTGTTGCCGAAAGGGCCAGTAGTTAGGGTTTTGTTGGTGTGCTCTTGAGCATTGAACCCTGGGTCTGCCCCTGGGCCAGCAACTGTATTATTACAGATGAAAGAAACCTTGAATGATCACAGAGATATCAACTTATCAGAGATATTAAAAGAGAAGGAATGAATTGAAACAAGAATAGGAGACTTCGACATAGACTGTGTCCTGGATGAGGAAACACGGGTGAATATCATGACAAAAAGAACTTGGGAAATTTTGGGAAAACCCGCTATGGTTCCTTTATTAGGAGGAATAGGATTATTTAGAGGAAATTTTATAAAACTATGTGGAAGACTTACCCAGACATCTATGAGTGCTCATGGAACTTCAACAAAAGAAGAATTTGAGATCGTTAAATTTGTATAGAATAGGGCCCCATTTGCTATTTTGCTAGGAAAAACCTAGATTGAAAAAGATCATATATGAAGGAAACAAGAAAAGGAGGATCTAGAACAGAAAAAACAAGAACTAAGAGATTTCATGGGTAGGAGAATAGTGCACTTACTGGAAGAACAAGAGGACTAGTCGAAGCTATCAAGGACCAGAGATCTGGAAGTCGAAGTTGAAAGAACACAGAAAGACTTGAAACACCTATATGTACAAGAGAGTAGAGCACCTACCCAGGAAAGAGAAGAAGTATTACCCTCGAACCCTATGAAATACCCTCCATAGTACGAATTTACTATGCCAAGAGGAGATAAGAATAATAATGGAAAGAGGAAACCCATGACTCGGATTTCAGGAAAGAAGGCCAAAAAGCTATGCAAGAAGAAAGCAAAGTTAGAAAAGTTACAGGAAGTACTAGAGAGGACTTCGCAGAAAGAAAGTTTGCAAAACAGGAACTCCATCAGGATATCAGAACAGTGTAAATTGGCACTTCACCACGACGACGCAATATGATCGTTGGAGGCATCTCGACCATTAGAACGACGCTCCAGAATGGCTAGAAACATAGTTATTGCTGGAATTTTCACAACTGGACCATTGGGACCGCACCATAACGGATGGAATTGCATTAATTGAGGCATTCATGCCCATTGGAAGAGTCTGCTACGGTGATGTCTATTTATCCTATCGAGCATTGCACTGAGAACACTTTTGCCAATTATGCTTATTCGAGCCCACAAAGAACTAGTTTCTTTTGCGCAGTGATTATTGAGACCTCGCCATTAGTTCTTTTACATTGAGTGTTTGGTCACCGACCTAAGATATAAAATCTCGAGTGTGGATGTCGAAAGAAATCAGAACAGTATAAAAAGTCATCAAAGAGATCCTAATAGACCTCATGGCCGAGAAGGTGATGTCCCCATGCATCCAAGCCTCGTCGACGAGAGGAGTGCAAGCATCCCTGTCGACTGCTCATGGATCTGGACCATCCCGAGCTGTGAAAGAGAAACGAACTAAGCATCGTGATGATTTAGCGAATGTAAATCTCATCCCATCTATATTTCCCAACTACATCCCACCTCTGACTGGCATGGTTAGTCGAGATAGTGTCCCGAGGGACTTTGACTACACAGTGATCACTGCGTACCTCCCAAAGGGGATACGCATAGTCATACTGCAGTTGTAGAGGATTATGACGTTGAATATAAGTGATTATAACCTGGGATATCGCAAGAAATATGGCATGCTCACACCATACAAATATTTGACCAAGACAAAGGGGAAGAAGTCGAATATCATCCCCCAACCATGGACCATGGACATCGCGAGGTCCATTATCCTGAACGTGATGAAGATACCACACTTCGAAAGACATCAGGAGGTTAACGCGTGTGTTAATCTCCTGTTGTTGTACTTCCATGGTGGTTATCTGCGGCTGGACAGATGCATCACCATCAATCTAGCGCTAATCCATAGGATCATCGGACTAAGCATGCAAGGACCAAACCCACAAAATTTTATCCAGGAAAGGATGCAGATCCTGCCCTGGAACAGAGAATTAAAGACACCTATGGCGATGTGGAAAAGGGGAAGCGGGGATACATGGTAGCCTCCATCCAAAATGGAGTAGTGCGCCTAGCCTACCAATTGATTGTTGGTAAGCTAATAAGGAAGAACAGACTCACACAGGTCACGGGGTTTTTCGTCGACCTCACAGGAAAATGTGTGGAAGGGCTACAAATGAACTGGGTGATCTACCTCATCAACCAGTTAGAGAAAGACTATCACGAAGCTTAGGATCAGGGCTACAAGTTCCACTTTAGTTGGTTGTTGATCCTTATCACTTGGGAGATGTTGGAAGGTGCGACCTTCCCTGAGATTGAGCCATTTGAACCCTTAGTTGTGAATTTCACCATGCTCTGGTATTCGAGTGACATGGCTAAACAATGGCAGTCAAACGTGGTGTTCCACACTTATTACCTGTAGTTGAAGAGGGCTATTGAGTCTTCCTCTCGCATGACACTGAATAACCTGCATAGGTTCAGACCATTTGTGAAGTTCCGCGCAGATAGACATTTTATTTATATCACTGCACAAGGAGACGAACATAAAGAAGAGCTCCAATCTTACTACAAGCTCATTGAGGAGGACATGGAAGAAATAACTAAGGAGTAGCCCGTAGAGCTCCATGTACTAGTCGACCAGGTAGAACTGTCTAACCCCGACCTAATCAAAATTCCTCTGGTCACTCGCAAAGAGTATGATGCACCCAGCAGTAGCAGAAGGAAGAAAAAGGAAGAGGTACAGAAGTTGAACAGCGCATCAAAAGAAACTGCTTCAAACTCACCTAGAGGAAGAGGTGATGGTGAAGTAGGCAAAGAAGAAGACAAAGGATAAGAATACAAGTAGGAACAAGGTGAAGTAACACTGCCTAGGGACCCTATTAACAAAGTTGAGACCTCCAAGAAAAGAAAGGTTTCCCCCAAGAAACCTACATCGCAGAAGAAGTCCAAAGCTACTAAACCACAGATGCAGACTATGCTCACGGTGAATGACATAGATTTCATCATCGTCATTGTCTCATATACCTCAGAAGATATCTTACAGAGAAATGAAGCCAAATAAGAGACCATGTATGAAAGAATTGAAGCAGAGCTGAAAGGGGTACAACAAGCCCTCCACTCCAGTCATGCAGTGCCTATTGTGCACCCGTCATCAGAAGGAACAGAGTTGGGAGACAAACCTTCCCAGCTACATCGAATAGCAGATGCGATCGAAGCTCACCTTCATCATGTTCAGGAAGAAAAATAGCAGGCCACAAAGGCCTTAAAGAAAGAAAAAGAGGAAGCCAGAGAACAACATTGGGTTGTGCAACAGGGAAAAGACAACATCCAAGCCAAATTTGCAGAGGATAGAGCACATATCCAGAAGGAGAAGGAACAGCTGATCGTAGAGCATATTGGAGTTAAAGAAGAAGTCACTAGGGCACTTTGCTCTGTGATGGGCTTAGAACATATAGAAGAATATCTTGTAGAAAGACAAGTAGGGAATCTTGTCAAAGCCATTCAGCAGCTCCAACAGAGGATAGTCGAACTGGAGTTACAAGCAATGCCAAGAACTCCGCAAGAAGTGCGATATCTAAGAGAAGAAACTGTGAGGAGCATAGTTGAGAGAATCAAGGCATTAGCCTTGGAATGCAAACAGCTCAGCAGTCGAAGTGCCCATATCTATGAGCGCCTTGTAGAGGACCCTGAGCTCAGGACACTGGAGTCACAACTCCAAGAGGAAAAATAGCAAGCAGCAATAGTGCAAGCACAATTGAAGCTACTATCACAGGTCGAGAGAATGAAAAGAGCCCAGGAACAACATATGGTTCATCAAAAGGCCCATTCCATTCAGAACAAGGTAATGGAAGTAACCCAAAGACTCCAGCCAATGCAGGATGAAGCCTGCACACTTTTTGAGGAGATTGAAGGACAAGGTGCATAGCTAGAACAATTAGTCACCTCAGTTGAACAGCAATTGGAAGGACCTGTCACTAAGAAGGTCATTCAGGAGTTTGTCAAGCAGGAGGCTTTAGTGAAGCAACAGGTTGAAGTAGCTCAAGCCAAGATCGATGCATTTGAGGCAGAGTTACCTAGAACAGAGTGACTCGGGACGAGTCACAGGTGAGTGTTGGGGGCATGTTGGCCCTTGACCAAGTTTTCGATAGCCTTGGTCACGTTTGACCAATTTTGGGACTTCAACGAGATGGTCGAAGGTGAAGCGCAAGGCGAAGCAGAGATCGCATGATCTCAGCCCCATCTTAGGGTATTTTTGGATTTAGGGTTTATGTAACAGGTATGGGATGTCAGCCCATGGGTTTACCCATGTTTAGGCCCTTTTGTAATGTATAAATAGAAATTTAGGTGATGTAAGTAAGAGAGACCTATATGTTTAATGTGGCTAGTGATCTAAGTGCGAATAGTTGTGGATGCTTCATGCATATTGTGTGTTAAGAACTTGCAGAGCTAAGTGCAAATGATTGTAAGAAGTTTGTGTGCAAATTGTAAGAAGGCTTTGTGCTTAAACCTAGATTGGGGAAGGAGGATCTAGCGAGGTGTGCACATATCTCCTGTCCTGTGCAGAGTGGGTTCCTATAGATTTGTTCTTGTAGAATATTGAAGGAATATAATAAAGAAGAGAAGATTTGGTGGACGTAGCCCCACACTGGGGTGAGCCACGTATATCTTGTGTTGTGGTTGCTTTGTGCATTATAGTTGTTATGTTATTGATGTGATGTATGCTTAGTGCAATGATATATGCATATGATATAATATATTAGTTCTTAGTAATGTGAATGGATGCTAGATTTGATCTGTTTCTATGGGCTAAGTGCTTGGAAGTGTTAGACATTGTTGAATATTGCATTGTTCTATAATTAAGATTTGAATCTGCGATGTGAATAAGAGTTAAATGCTAATGAATGTTAACTTATAAGTGCTTTGTTAAGGTATTGTAATCACATATCTGTGTACCAGCTAGGTTGCAGACATCTAAGTCCTACAACCCCCCCTGCCTCTACCTCGGGTGATACTTCATCTACTTCACAGGTGTTGATGAAAGGGCCGATAGTTAGGGTTTTGTTGGTGCACTATTGAAGCGTTGAACCCTGGGTCTATCCCTGTGCCAACAACACCAGTCCTATAAGCATCTCTAAGAATCCATTGATGCATTTCAAGGCCAAACATATTCCTATTAAGTTCTACTTTCTGCAGGAACAAGTCATAAAAAAGAATATCAAGTTGGAGTACATTGGGACAAAATAAAAGATTGCAAACATCTTCACAAAGCCTCTTCTTAGGGATACCTTTGAGTATCTTCGACAAAAATGGGGAGTAATTTCTGCTCCAAATTGATTTCCATAATATTCTGCAAGAACAAAAAGGGTAATACTATCAGGGGGAGCTACCCTTTTCCATTGATGTCAAAGGGGGAGAGAAAAATAGTAAAACTAGAAGCATAAAGATACGAGGAGTCAACATGAATAAAAGAGGATGGTACAATCATTGAGATTAGAGCACAAATATAGGGGGAGAACGGTTGTTTTACTAAGTTGAAATCAATGCCAAAGGGGGAGATTGTTGGAAAATTGGTTGGCATTGATATCAACCTTAGAAGAATCCCTAAAGAAAA
>ML804697.1:372990-388642 GCA_009831015.1 Picea engelmannii
CCCTCGAAGAGGCAAGTGAATAGGAGAGGATCCCTTCCATAATAGGATACATTGTATGGTGTTGCCCTACCTCAAGGGTTTGATATAATAAAATGTGGTTTTCTATATTGTTTCATATATCTTGTGTGGTGATTGTGTTCAGATATATTTGACACTATTGTGATATTTTTTATTTCAGGTCTTTGGAACTTAACAAGTGGTATCAGAGCACTTTCCTTGGCATGAAGTGTGGGCAAATATTTTTATTTTTTGCAAATTTATTTTTTTGGAAAAAAAAAGAGGGTTGTGAAATTTCGAATGATTTATGTAGGTTTTGGTTCAAAATTTTCAAAAAATAGTTGTATATATGAGTTCCTCTCATAAAAACACCCAATTTAAAAAAAAAAATTGTATGAAATAGAGTCCGAGAAGTCAAGTTATTTGCATTTTAAAATCTGCAATTTTTCAGGGTTTTTTCTGCAAACGACCGAGTGATTTTTATGATTTATGTAGCAGCTTGGGATGAATTTTACAAAACAAAATGCATATCTGAGTTCCTCTCACAATTTCACCCAATTTCAAAAAAAAAAAATCATCCAAATCGGAGTTGTGGAAGTGAAGATCTCACTGATTTAAAATCAGCTATTTTTTTTTGTTTTTCGTGATGACAACGGCATTGTAGAGTTCATAAATTTTCATAGGGTTCTCAGATTGCTACCAAATCAATGTCATTGGATAAATCAATCTAAGAGATTTATTTTTTTATATTTTATGTGGTGCTTCCAATGGCTATTCCCTCTCAAACCCTCAAATAAATTCTACATATGAATGAAGCATTCAAAGCCCAATTGTATGACACATTGCATGACCTTGCAGATAGCCTCACATTGCATGACCTTGTAGATGGCCTCAAGGATAGTTTTCGTAGTGTTCAATATTCATTGGATAACATGTAGGAGAGATATCTTATGGTGGATATCAGGGATGAATATAATCAAGAAGTATATGTTTGGTATGATTTTGAGGCCGATTGTGATGATTGGTATATGAATAGTTATCATTTATGGGATGACAACCACTTTCATATTGTATTTGATGAATCTAATACACCTTTTGTAGAGAACATCAATATGACCAATCATGAGCCATTGCTTATTACCAATGCCCATCCTGCATATTCTATAGTGGTATTATTCCTTCTAGATTCTACTACGACTCTTTTCCACTATGTGGATGGATGTTCTTATTTGGATCCACATGATAGGTGTTAGTCTTTGGAGCATCATTTTCAATTGGTTATTGGGTTATGAAATATTCTGCGGGGAGTTCACAAGAACACTTGGACATGGGACCCTGGTTTACAATGGTGGTTGGACTATTTCGGCATGGTGGCTTTCCTTTGTACATTGGACCATGGTTCTCTAGTCTACTTCAACACTATGGTCTGCACTTATCCATGGGACCCTGGTATATGGTTGCACACCCTCATAACAAGCATTGAGGACAACGCTTTCATAAGAAGGATGGAATGTTAGCTAGCTAGAGAGGTAGTGGAAGCCATTCAATGTAAGGTGGACTAGGTCCACTATATTATTAAATAAGGCTCATTATGGTTGTTAGATATAATAAATGGGTATTTATATATAATAAATGTAAGAGGACTTCCTAGAAGGTTATGCTTCTAGAATATTTCTCCTCTAGAATGTTCTTAGGTGATGGTAGCACTATATAAAGGGGTTAAAGCAATGTAATGAGATATGAAGACAAGTATTGTATTTGGAGCGGTAGCTCAATAGGAGGAATCCCCATCGAAGAGGCAAGTGAACAGGAGAGGATCCCTTCCATAATAGGATCCATTGTATGGTGTTGTCCTACTTCAAGGGTTTGATATAATAAAGTGTGGTTTTCTATATTTTTTCATATATCTTGTGTGGTGATTGTATTCAGATATATTTGACACTATTGTTGTATTTTGTATTCAGGTATTTGGAACTTAACAACCTCATGAACCTTGGAGACACCTGGCATGTATGAGAGAACCAATGGTGGATTTTTCCCTTAGACTGCTTCAAAAGGAGTCATGCGAGTGGCAATATGGTAAGATGTGTTGTACCACCATTCAAATAGGGGTATCCATTGAGCACAATGATTTTTTCTATCATATGCAAAACAATGTAAATATGTTTCCAAACACTTGTTGACAACTTTAGTTTTTTCATAATTCTATGGATGATAGGCGCTCCTAAGATGCAATTGGATTCCTTGGAGCCTGAACAATTCTTGCCAAAAATTGTTGGTGAAATTTGGATCTCAGTCAAAGACAATAGAATGAGGCATGCCATGGCATTTGAATATATTATCCATAAAAAATTGAGCCACTATGGATGCAATGAATAGGTGTTGAAGAGAACGAAAATGAGAATATTTGGAAAGATGGACTACTACCACCATGATGACTAACTTATTGCCCAATTTAGGTAATCCAACAATGAAATTCATAGAAATATCCCTCCAAAAAGCAGGGGGGGTGGGGAGCAGTTGAAGTGTGATTGGAGCTTTGACTATTTCTCCCTTATTGTGTTAGCAAGTATTACATTCAGCCACAAAGGTGTGGATGTCATGTTTCATATCGTCCTAGAAAAATAACACTTGACCTATTCATAGGTTTTGGTGAACCTCAAATGCCCATCTATAGGTGAAGCATGCAACTTAGAGAGCGTTGTGGATTTAAGGTTCGACTATTTGCTTAAATACAAGTGACCTTTATAGCGAAGCTCTTCATTGTGCCAAGAATACCCTAAAGAATCTTAAGGATCCTGTTGCAATTTTTGGATCATGCTAGAAAGTTTGGGGTATTGCAACCATTCCTGGAAAACAACTTTAAACCAGTATACTACAATGAATTAGAGGGAAAAGAGGGACCCTTCTTCTTCATATTTCCTTCAAAGAGCATCAACAACCACATTTTGTTTTCCCTTCTTGTAGACAATCTTATAATCATATCCAAAAAAGTTGGTCACCCATTTTGTTGCTCCAAGGAAGAAATTATTTGCTCCAAAAAATACCTGAGGCTACGATGATCAGTTTTAATTTGGAAGCGTTGCCCAAAGTGATAAGGATTCCATAGATCCATTGCATGTAGAATAGCCAACATTTCATTTTCATAGGTTGATTGGCCCAAATGTCGCTTTGATAGTTTCTTGCCAATGAAATCCAAAGGTTCGCCATCTTGCATGAGGACTGCCCCAATGTCTTTTCCTAACACATTGCATTCCAGACCAAAGTATTGGTGAATTCAGGTAGTTCCAGGACAGGAGTAGTGCACATGGCCTCTTCTGAGGCTTGGAAAGACTGATCGGTTGTTGGAGTCCAACTGAATGCATTATTTTTAAGGAGACTAGTGAGAGGACATGCAATTTTTCCATAATTCTGGAAAAACTTGCAATAATAGCTCATTAAACCCAAGAACCCACACAAGATTTTAAGTGTTTTAGAGTGAGACCAATCCTTCATAGCTTCAATTTTATTAGGATCCACCCATACACCATCCTTGCCTACAATATTACCCAGATACTCAACTTCATAGAATCCAAAAGAAAAATTAGTTTTTTGAGAAAAAGTTTGTTCTTAGACAATAGATGGAGAACTTGATCCACATGGGTGAGATGGGCTTGCCAAGTTTTACTATAGATGAGAATATCATCAAAGAAAACTAAGCCAAAATGATGGAGGAAAGGACGAAAGACATGATTCATGGGACTTTGCATAGTGGAGGGGACATTACATAGGGAAAAGGGCATGACCAAGAATTCATATTGACCCTCATGAGTGAAAAAGGTAGTCTTGGGGATGTCTTCCTCTTTCATACGTATCTAGTGGTAGCCAAAACGAAGATCAATTTTTGTAACGTATTCAGCACCACTCAATTCATCCAAAAGGTCATCATTGATAGGAATGGGAAATTTTTCTTTGATTGTGAGTTTGTTGAGGACACGAAAATCAAGACATATGTGCCAAGTGGATTCTTTATTGAGTACCATGAATACCAGATAAGAATAGGGGTTGGTACTAGGATAACACTGGCTTCTAGCAATTCTTGAACAATTTTATCAATTTCATTTTTCTAGGCAAAGGGATAATGATAAGGGCAAACATTGGGAGGAAATAATGCCATAATGACCTTTTTTTAGTAGCTTTTCCATTCACTGGGAGCTAATGATCTCAAGGGAGCCTATTTTGATGCCTTGGAATTTATATTGTTGTCCCACCTATCGGAATTGAATGGTGAGGTCCTTAAATTCCATGAGGATGGGGCCAAGACTACGTAACCATTCATCACCGAGCACAATGTCATAATCACCCATGTTGATAGCAAACATATGATATTTCAGGTGGTATTGACCAATTTGTAGGCACATATTTTCACAATTCCCACCACATTTCATGGAACTACCATTAGAAATCATGATTTGAAAATTGTTGACGACACAAATATAGAAATTGATTTTCTAGGCAATGTAATGGTGAATAAAATTATGGGTGTTGTCACTGTCGACAAGGATTATGACTTTCCTATGCTTAATGTATTTGATTAGCTTGAGGGTTTGGGGAGAAGAGAAGTCAGTGAGGGTGTGCAATGAAATTAGCGGTTCAACTTCTAGTGGATCGAGAAGTAGAGTAGGATCATTTGTTGGGGGTAGCTCTTCCACAGAGGAAACTTCATCCTCCTCATCAGTGACATCCTTAGAAATGGACATAAAAATATTTTGTTCCTTACACTTGTGCCCTGGAAAAAACAATTCATCACAATTATAGCAAAGACCATTAAGTTGGCATTCAAACATTTCTGCCTAAGTTAATTTATGGATCTTGAGAGGAGTGGCATGAGGGGCAGGATTGGTAGGGTGGGGAAGAAGAGAGGGTTTTTGGTTATGGGAAAAGAAAACATGGTGTGCTTCTCTGGCATGTTTAGTATCTTCCAACCAAGTATGGGGGTGAGCCATGAGGACCTAGGTGCAGATTTCATACTTTAGGCCATTGATAAAGCATTCCCTAAAGAAGGCATCTAGCATGCCCTCCATTCAGAAATCCAGGTGCTCAAAGGAGGTTATAAAGTCTTCCATTTTGCTAGATTATTTCAACTTGGTCAAATGGCCTAAATGGTGGGTGTCAATGTCAAAGCCTTCATAAATCTCTACAACAAAATGGGTCCAGGCAATATACCCCTGGCATGCATTTTTATGCCATTTCCAGCGTTCAGGATCTAGATAGAGAATACCATAGCGAATTTTGGCCAACTCATCAATAATTCCACGTAAATAAAAATAATGCTCCATTTGGGTGACCTAGCCCATGGGATCGAAGCCATCAAATTTATTGACCTCAAGTCAGGGAAGACGAGGGTCATGATGAAAGGGGTTGGAATGAAAGGCCATAATATGGGAGGATTTATCTCCATCTACGTGGGAGGTTTGGTCGGGGAAAAGGGGTGTCAAGGATCGGTTCAACAATTGGTTGAGAATGGCATTGATGGTGTCAAGTTTGTCAAGACGGTCATTGAATTTGGCAAATTCAGTCATGACTTGGTCCTCTAAGTGATGAAAGTCATAAGTCATTTTCTAGAAGGTTGCCTTGTTCTGTGTGATTTCGGCCTACAGTTATTGGATGTGAGTGGTGTCCATTTGGATATTTTAGGTGCCTGGGATGGGGAGTGGGTCCACTAAAAAAGGTGGATAAGTGATAGATACCAATGTGATTAGAGTGACAAGGGGAAGCCAATGGGATAGGTGTCAAATAAGGGTGCCAGAAAGGGTGGGTGGGACCATAGAAAAAAGGATTATAAGTGATAGGTACCACGGTGATCAGGGTGAAGAGGAGAATCCAATGGGATAAATCTCAAACAAGGGTGCCTATAAGGGGGTCAAATCTATGGGAAAAAAATTCTTAAAAATGATATGTACCATGATGATCAGGGTGAAGAGAGGAATCCAATGGGATAGGTCCCAAATAAGGGTGTTGATGATAACATTATACTTTTTATTTTTCTTTTTACTCATGCAGAGTTATACTCCGACCTGAAGAATATTGCAGTGACGAATTGCCCAAATGGTTAACAGGAAAAATTGTGTCAGAATGTCACAACCAGAATGTAGGAGGTAGGGTTGTGTGACATTATATCTCTTATGTTCCTTTTATGTTTTGTTCCTTTCCCAAGGGTTAGGGTTTGCAGGGTTCCTACAGACAAGGGTTTTACATGTGCTATAGCTCTCTGATATATGTGTGAGGTCAAATAGTAGTACTTGGCCCAATATCTCAGAGCACCAACTAAAGAGGCTCAATCATATCCTTAGTCGTACTGCCCCATTACCCAGGTACTAGAGAGTATCTTCCTGAGTATTGTTCTCGGTGTCACTATAGCAGTCAAGCAGTCGATCGGCTAATCTAGAGCCAGTTTCAGGAAACCTAAGGGATTGTCGATATACTTGATGGTATGTGGGAGTGATGGCCATGTACATATTTTTTCTGATGCAGTACTACTCGAAAGGGTACCAACATGGGTTATAAAGGTTTCCAACAAGGTGAAACATTTGTTTCGAGTAATCCCATGAAACCTTCAATATTTCTTTTATGCAGTCTTCCCCAACCATGATTTTACTCATTGAACGACATATCTTTATGCTTTAAATATGCCATAAGTACACATCTCTACCCTGGAAAATATTTCCCATAGTTTTCGTAGAGGAAAGAGCTCTGATACCATTTGTAAGGCACTAGGTGTATTATAATAAGAAGAAACAAAAATATTGCAACAAATACCAGTGGAACAACAAAATAATGAGAACAACAACACCAACAATAATACCTTTATTGAATGAAATAAATGTTCACTTGCCTCTTTGAGGGGGTAACCTCCAACAAAGAAGAGCTATGTTACAATAATTCTCAAGACAAGACTGTACCATGCCTTCTACTCCTATTTATACTAATTCTATCTTCTAAAGAACATCCTAGAGGAAGATATTTCTAGAAGCGGAAGCTTCTATTAAGTCTTCTTACATTAGACTTGTTCACATTATTCAATAGGCCTTATAAACTAGTGTCGGCCTTGTTTACGTAGAAAATATGTTATTCTACCTATGTGAGGGGTTGGGGAGGTTAGGTCCCTGACATATATGTCAAAATTATTGGGTTAAGAATGAGTTGTTACATCATAATGTATTATATGTAGTTGTTCTTTTTGTTGTTACCATCAAGATACAAGTCTTTTACAGTCTAGCATAATACCTTTCCAATAACAATTGAATCTCTTCTATACATCAATATTTTTGTATTATTACTTATACTAGTCATTGTTGTTTTTCCTAGTTATGTAAGTAACAAGGAAACATGTTCTGGTGTTGACCATCAGATTACATGATGACAACAAATTCTAGATAATTAGAGGAATGGGTTCTAGTATTTGTCAATAGTATTATTATGCCAACCAATTCTAGATAACTAGAGGAATGGGATCTAGTATTTGTGAATAATACTATTTCAAATATTGCAGTATCTCAAGCAATTGGTTATAACTAAACAAATTATGGTTTATATTAATGTATAGTCTATTGTACTATTGCATACTCTCTATGGTTTTGGATTTTGATTCTCTTTTGATTCTTTTGAGTAGGAGGGATGACTTTTGTGCAGCTAGAACCAAATTGTATAATATAATATAAACATCATCGTTGGTTTAATTGGTATCCTTTATTATAGTATCTAATATGTATGTCATTTCTATACATCTGACCTTTATTGCATTCTCCTTATATAACTTGAGTTGGCTAAAATGGGCCTTATAAATAGGCAGAGAGGAATTTAGCAACTTGGCCTAATAAATGAATTTTCCTAATCATGCATTTTAGATAAGATCAAGATCTTTATTATGAAACAATATATGGAACTCATTTCTATTTTTCTACAGCAAGATTAGCATAGTTAAACTTCATAAATTTATGACAGTGACAGGACATATGAACTAGTGTATGAGATTATATAAGTAGTATCACTTTTTATGAATTACCTAGAAGACATGTACATTAGATTCCTTCTTCATTGTCATAATGTGCTCAACATAGCTATATTAGTTCTCTACTTCTATGGAAGATGTTATTACATATGGGTGTACTTATGATGATTGGTTCTCACATACTTGGTTTTAGGAAATGAATGAAGTGCTTCATACTTGTCTGTAAGTGATTTGGAAAAAAAAATCAAGAGAAAAGAAAAAAAAAATTGGTGATTTCTTTTTTCTCCCTGGTCGGATTTGTTTGATGGATTGTATGTTGGTCATTACATATGGTATCAAATCCAGCTACAACTCTAGGGCTTATTGGACCTGCATGCTTACTAGTATTTTGATGTCCAAATACAACTCTAGAGCCTATAGGACCTGCGTGCTTACCAGTAGTTTGATGTCCATATACAACTTTAGGGCCTATTGGACCTGCATGATTGTTGGTAGTTTGATGTTTTCATGTTGATTATGTAATCATCATGTAAATGTCGTTAAGAAATGACTAAGAAAATGGAAATCTTTTCCTACCTTCCTTTGTAACTTTTGGTAAGGTCAATTGTCGGGAGGGTGTTAAAGACGTTAAAGGAATAGTTATAACTAATAAAAATATTTTTTTTAAATGGCTCATGCAAAGTGTTGCCTAGGAAAGAGGAAATTCATGATTGAAGGATTTTATTTTTATTCTAAGTCCTTGTCCTTTTAAGGCTTGATATAGTCTATCATTGAAGACAAGCTCTTTCCTTTTAATTCAACATGAATTAATTTTAAGTTTTGGATGGTGTTGACCTAGGAGTGGAACACATAGTTATGTATCTTTAGTCATATCTGGTGGTATGGCTTATTTCTTGTAAGATTTTGTGAAGAGTTAATGCTTCATGCATGAAACTTGTGGAAATATTGTGGATGTTTTTAAAAGAAAATTTAGAATGAGCATGGATCTCTTATGCTTTTTGAAATAACTTCTCTTGATGAATCCTTAAGGTTTGTGTTTTCTTGGTTTGAGATGGGGTGGCAAGGATGCTATGAAATGGTGTGCCTTGTGTACTTTTGGTATTAACCTGGAACTTGTGAATGGCTTGTATTTTTGTGGAAAATGACAATGTAAAAGCTTACTGATAAAAACAAATAGCCATATTTAAGGGTTGAACTTTTATAAATAAAAATTAAAACTTAACATAAATAAGATATGATAGCTTTAATTATGCTTTTGTAAGTATCTATGAAGGTTGGCATCAAGATTTTGTTCTGACAACATAACCTTGATGCTTTAAGAATAAACTCATAAGTTGGATTTTTGTTCTTAGGACTAGAATTTTTGTTTTTTGGGGCATGACTTAGTCTTAGCCTTTGGGAGGAAAATGAACTTGGGGTTTTAGTCTTGATAGCTTGATGAGGGTATCAAAATAGGATTAGGAATTTAATCTCAAAATTCTATTATGAGTATTGATTGGTTGAGTGAATATGGATCTCATGTTCTTCTTGAATGATATTTGATTGTTGAAGCTTTGATTTTATGTTTCCTAGGATTGATGTGAGGTGGCAAGGGTGCTACAAATTGGTATCCCTTGTGTGGCTTTGTGCTAAGACAAAATTTGAGATTGACCTGTTCATCAATGGTTTACAAGAACCTAATGGTTTTGTGTTGGTTTTGCACACGTTTTCTTTGTGTGTGTGTTTTCCTATTGTATAAGAAGCTTAACAATGCTTTGAAAATGCCAATATTTAATTGGTTATGATTTAGCATGTGATATTGAGTCTTAAATCTCTTTTCACATATTTTAGATGGAAATTTGTGGCACTTGTAGAGTGTTACTTGAGTTTATTGTGGAATGTTGGTTAAGAATGGACTTTTGTTGTATTCCTAGATAATATTTGAAGTTGTGCATGAGTTGAATTTAGGACTTATGTCTTTTATATATATATATATAAAGGGTATAATGGAAGGTATGTCTTGATGGTTGTGAAAACCATATGAAGGAAGGTATGGAGGATGTAGTTGTCTTATAGATGAGAATTCACATTGTCATGTGAGTTATGGAAGTTCCTGAGCTTTAGAAATGTATATGATGAAGAATCTATGTCGATGAATATCAAAGAGATAGTTATCTTATGTAATATGATTTGGCATATACTTGAGTTATATTATGTAATATGACTTGGCATATACTTGAGTTATATTATGTAATATAATTTGGCGTATACTTGAGGATTTTGTGGAATATAGATTCATCATATGAATTTGGTTAAGGGTTGAATGTTCAAATGTTCTATTGATATTTCTTTCGAATTACAATCTAAATGAAATAACAATGACCTGAAATATTTTGATTTCTTATTTATTGATTGAAGTGGTATTGTGAGAACAACAAGTTATAATCTCGTGCTTCATGCATGTATGCATGCTTTATTACCTTAGAGATAGGTTGTTAAGGAATTGTAAGAAAATGAGGAAATATCTCAAATAATAATGTAATACAATAATGATGTTATGATAAAGATTAGGAGGACCTTCTTTTTGGCAATTGCTAAAAGAATGGTGAGTCTCTATGGGAATGATCTTGATAAGTGGATTGGCTAGTTCTATGATGATAAAGGTTATCATCGTACATGTGTTAGTAGTAACTAAGCATGGAAATAACAAGTATACCTTCGACAATAGTTGAAGGAGAAAAAGTCCATGTTATTGATTGTTTATTGAGATAAACTACTATGTTTTAGATAAATGATAGAATTCAATGAATCTGAAGGGTAATTGAATTGTATAATTATGAGGAGTAATAATGATTGTATAGGAAAGATTGAAGGCCTATATTTTTTCAAGAAAATGGTTGAATTAGATTTGTTAGTATGGATATATAGTTATAATTGAATGGTAATGGTCAACATGCAAAATGGTAATGGTAATGGTCCACATGCAAAATGGTAATGGTAATGGTCAACATGAAAAATGAAAAATTAATAGTAATGGAGTTGGGTAAGAGGGTTGTTATATATGAAACCATATCTTGAATAGGATGTCTCAATTTATGGTATGCTAAGAGTTTGTCCCACCTTGTCTAGTATATCATGGCAATATTGGCCATAGGTTCCATGGGTGGTATGCTCTTGTTTTAGTGTAGCTAATTGTTCATGGGAAAATATTTATTATATGGTTTTTCATGGATTGTGATGTGGTTATGAATTGGACATGGAGGGGGTCAATGTATGGTTGAGTGTGTGATGAGATATGGTGTGTGTGTGTGTGTGTGTGTGTGTGTGTGTGTGTGTGTGTGTGTGTGTGTGTGTGTGAGAGAGAGAGAGAGAGAGAAGGAGAGATGTTACTTGTGAATGAGATGAAGATGGAATTGTGCTCATGGGCATGACTAGTTGTTACATGGATAATGACACAACCTTTGTATAAATAATCAGTGATTGTATTGCTTACTATATTTTAGGACTATGTTGTGTGATAACACTCAATTATTCTTAATTGTTTTATGCAAGGAAGGCATAATGAATCTGTGAATAAGACCCATTGAAAAATAAAATAAAATAAAAATAAATTGAGCTATTTATATGGCATTACACTTTATCTCTTTACACTGTCATTATGATGCACATGAGGTTGAGACCTTCTTTATCATGGATTTGTGCAGCACCAATTTCTTGCAACTATGTGCAAACTTTGGGCCAAGTTTTGTTCCAAGGGGGGAGGTATATAATGCCCCTCCTTGCCTAACTCTGCCTTGAGAAGGATTGTGATGTTAATTTGAGGATTAATTGAAGATTTTAATGGCCATTCTCTATATATACATGACATGTGGAATGTACTTCATTGACAAAACGTATTTGATATTCCTAATGATTAGCATATACATCATGATAGATATATTCTTGGATCATGAGATGAATACTAATGTTGTGAACCAGTAAACCTCTACAAAGGGAGAAGGGTACTTATGAAAAATGACCTATGAAAGGGAATGTATGATTGAACTCATGGATTAACACTACAAGGAAAAGACCCTCTACTAGAGGTTTTTGCGGATGCCCCTATAAAAATAGAACAAAAATCTGTTTATAGTGGATGATACTAGCGAAGGCAAGCGGGTGGAGGTTTTAGTGGATGTTTTACATCGATGTTTTTATAAGTACATAATGCACCGGTGTTTTATACAATCGGTGCACTGGTGCCCTCAAAACTAGCACACTGTAGCAGGGTTATTTCAAATCAAAAAAATATTATCCAGTGCGCTATGGAAATAATGACGCACAGTAATAGCGTTCTTTAAAAAGCTCTGGTGCACAACTTAACATTGGAAGCATCGGTGCACTATTAGTAGAGTGCATTGTTATATGGTTAAATAAAAAACATTTATGCACCAATGTAGGATAGTGTCAAAAAATATAGTCAGGTGCACTCCATTGTATCATGTGCACCAATGCTCCAATATGGAGCATCGTGTTAGGGTTAATTTCCAAATTTACATGGTGCGCTATGTAAAATTGGCCACACCAAGGCATCTATTCTTATACCACACTCTGTCATGCTTAAACAAAAAATTTCGCACCATTGTGTTTTTTCAAAAAATGTACGGAGGTGCGTTATGTAGTAGTAAAAGCATCGGTGCGCACACATGCCCAAAAACACATGCATTGTGCTAGGACTGTTTTTTTTAATATAACCGGTGCACTCAGTAAACATGTACGACCCGGTGTAGTTGTTCATTGGGTGCACCGAAACATGGTTTTATAAAAAAAAAATTATCAATGGTAAAAATCATTTTTACCATTTTCAGTGTTGTAGAGATCAAAAGCATTAATGCAACATTTTCCTATCTGAAGTGCCCTATCATCATTGTTTTCCTTGCTTTCCTTTCTTTCGTCTATTGCTCGATGCGTGACTTTCGAATTTTGTCAAACGGTGGGAAAATTTGGTTTTTTTAGTACGTCGCAACCATGCCTCCCCGACGACAAAATATCTAGGTAATGTCCTTGTTTCTTCATAACTTAAGTTTTCACCGTATTAAAATTTAAAATTGAGTGAAATTTTAACTGTCAAAAAAAAAAAGTTGTGTTGTGCGTTCAAAGCACTCGAGTCGCACTGCCTACGATGTGACCTGTATATTTACAGGGTGCATTGCATACCTTGTTACCTTTCTCAACAGTGTGTTGGTAAACATAAATGCATGGCCGCGTCCATTTAACGATGCACCAAAGAAAAGTATATAATTGGTAGGGTGTTGCGTCAAAGTATAGGTAATGCACCGGGTCGTTAAAGTACATGGTGCACTGCCCTTATCAGATATATGTTTACACAATGTGTTGGTAAATGTGTGCATCGGGTCATTCATGTTTACCAAATGCACTACTGAGAAATGTAACATTGTGTTGGGGTGAACCCCATTAATTTTTTTGGTGGCACCGTATGCGGTGCGATAGTAACAACCGAAACGAACTGCAAAAAGTTTCATACTCGGAAATTTGGAAAATTTTATGTGATGGTGTGTTGACGTTCATTACACACACCAATGCATGTAGTGAATGTATACGCGCCACTTTTTTTCTAATTTCTAAAAAATTGTTTGTGTGCGTTAAGATTTTAATTTGTTTTTTGGTTTAAGCGGTGTGTAGGATAAATGTAATGCACCGGTGTGTATGTGTTGTAGTGTAATACCCTAGTGTGGTTCTATTTTCCAACTCACAACATAACATAGTAGAACATATTTTGTTCAATGCATTACTTTACATTGACGCATCGTGGATAATACGCACAATATATACGCATTGTCTACGGTGCGTGACTGTTTTTTAGGCGCACCGGTAATGCAATTAACTTATTTTTTGAAGGAAGTTATTTTTCCGTATTTGTAGATAAATTTACCATTCAGTAGATTTTTTTCCATTTTGTGTATGAGTGAGGCTGATGTATTTCATATTTTAATCATACAAAGACGTGAGCGGAGAGAGAAGCAGGAGCAGAGGGTGGACCTGTTCAATGTTGTATGGGAATGAGAGGTGAGGGAGAGGGAGAGGGATTTGTACCCTCGCCATATTACTACAGTGACTCGTGTTCTCTTGAGGAATACAGGCCTCCTTAAGTAATATGAGGAGGTTAAATCCCTTAAGGGGAACTCCAGGTTATTGGTGCATCAGATCCATCAATGGGATTTCCATCGACAAGCTTTCAATGTGCATCCAAATCAGTGGTACCATCCCAGTGACGAGGATATTAATTTTATCATTGGGCTATCCAGGAGAGGGGAGGATTTTCCCCAGTTCCCAAATGTCCCAGTAGGTGTTGCAGCTGAGAGTGAGCTCATGTACTCTCAGCAATATATTGGGGTTGATGTACTATCCCCAGTTAATTTTTAAGTGTATGGTGGATAGCTGAAAATTGCCTCTTTTGGTGCAGAGGAGGTTAGGTGCCTCTCACTCTTAGTCACAACCATAGCCCACTTTATCAGTGATGGGAAACATATTAGATGCCCTCTTTTGTATTATGTTGATTTTTTGGTATAGAGGCTATGGTGTATCACATGGTCTGTCATTTTTTGCGGCAATTTTGTATAGTGCTAGACAGATGGTGTGCTATGATACGTGGGAGGTCGAACTTCCCTTTTTCCACAAAGTTGTTTTGCTTATTTTTTGAGAGGTTTCCAAAGACGAGGTTGAATTTTGTCTGTCATCCTACTAGGTCGAGGACTCATGTGCGGATGCACATGTGGGAGGAGAGGGTTCCCAAGAGGGGGCAACCGAAGTTTCCATCCAAGATTTCCCCAGACACACTAGGGCTACTAGGCAATCCAATGGATCACATGCTTGTCATGGTGTCGTGTCCTTACATGGGTTTGGATTGGAAAGGATGTTCGAATATCCTCTTCACACCAGATGAGCCACCAAATGATAGAGGTAATATTAGTGTTTCGTTTAAATTAATATAGTTTCATTTTATTGTCTTACTTAATTAGAATAAAATTAATTCTAACATGTTCTTTAACTTGTTTATTAAATTGTTTAATGAATTAACTATGTAATTATTGTTATGTACTATATATTTTGCAGATATTGGCACTTTTCTTGGGGACATGCCTCCTCCCCCAACAAATTACAATGACGATATGATGCTTGAGGTAGCAGCGGGTCAGGGTCCTCGGGTGCAGATACTTGGCAGCATGTGTCATAGGCCCGATACCATATTCAAGTTGGAGTTGGGCGACCGACTCTCTACACTTTTAACTAAGGTGGGAGTCTTCCCTTCCCTGATGCGAGACATCAGGGCAGATCCTACATTGTTGGAGATTTGGAGGGAGATGTTGCGTGATTTTATGCCTCTTATGTGTCATATCATCGGAGTTTCCAGTCTACTAGCAGTTAGGAGGGCTCTCGATGATAGGCACAGCTCTTCTTCCAGTACGGCTCATTCGTCAAGTACCCCATCGATTGATGAGGGTGGTTATAATCATCCTTCTCCACATCCTCGTCCTCCTCCTCCTTCACCTCACCCAGATCATGAGGAGGCAACACATATTACTCCTCCTCTTTCACCTCACCTAGATGAGCATGACGGACCTATTCCTTATCCTCCTCTTTCACCTCACCTAGATGAGCAAGTAGGACCTACTCATCATCCATCAT
>ML804698.1:9088-27289 GCA_009831015.1 Picea engelmannii
ATCGTATAAGATACGATGCAATCATAATTGATTTGCATAGGATTCATATCGTTTTAATCAAATGCCAATATAGAAAAACTGTCACGATTATTATCAAAATGAAACATGCATAACGATATCCATAAAACTTTGCCATAGACTTCATTTGCTGAGTGTCAAACAGTTCACAGATATGACCGAAATAATGGTCGTAACCATCATTGACTCGTTATAATCATAGCACTGATATCATTCAATCAAGTGTAAAGATAGGTAAACTGTTTCGATTGTATTCAAACGAAATCATACTCAATGAGTATCGACCCAATGAATTTCGTTATTGATCACCACACAGTCAACAGATAGGAGCGTAACAGGATTAACACAATTCATAATATAAACTGGGTGAAAAATCAAAACGAATGTGGCTGAGTTTAATTATAGAAACAAATCGCCATGCTGGGCATAATCGTTTCCGTTCCCAAATTAACATTCAAACAGTATGTTTGTTGAAATATGAAACGAGCTGATAACGCGGTCAAACAATGTGAATCGAACAATTGCAAATTTGGTTATGCACTAACATAATGGCATTTGAATTCGTCGAATCAGACGTGGATTATAACAGTTATGCTAACCACATCGTATAGAATATAACCAATTCAAATCGAACCATTGACTGCGTTCAAAATTGGAATACCAGAAACAACCTATGTTTAGAAAATATTAACAACCTCGATTATCAACATAGTATTCGATTTAAAACAAATTACAATAAATCAAATCTATCCCATGATCACTCGAATCAAAGCCAAATCCAATCGAAACTTAAACGATAATGAAAATTGATTTATCAAAACAAAAATATATACAAAAGTGCATGCTTATGTGACAAAACCGATCCACGATATAACAGGGTTTATGATCATGTCATATAAATAGGTGAAAGTCATACCAATGAGGCTGTTCGAACTACGCCAATCTTGAATTGACGAATGTTGTTTCCGACTCCACGTTCTTGAAAAAAATCAAACCAGTTGTTCGCTGCTTCTTATCAGTGGATGGCATTTTACCCTGTTGACTAGATAGCCCTGCAACCTGATCTTCCAGAGCATGAATTCTAGATTGCAGCATTGTCACATCAATGTAATACCTTTCTAACCATATGCCACACTGATCACATGGTGGAGCTGTTGGTTGAGATAGAACAGGAGGGGGTTTCGACGAGTCACCAGGGGTTTCACAGGGCATTTTGATGCCGAGATAATTTGGATCGTTTAGCAAACACGGTGGTAGGTTCTTCACAAAATCATATGCGGGTTTATCACACAGGCCTTCGGAATAGGGATACTCGCTTGCTAGGTAGCATTCAATCTCTGAGTCGGAGTCTTCACTTACCATAATAGGGTCAGGGTTGACAGGGACTTTAGGTTTGTTTCTTGCCATGCGAGATATTAATCGAGCGTTCTTCTTGCCTTTAGAATTCGCATTAGGCCTGGTTTTGGGTTTTTTAGCCACGGGTTTGACATTTTCCACATATATGGTCACAGAATTGGGTAGATCAATAGATGGCTCGGGTAGGGGTTTGGGTAGCAGAGCACTGTAAGGAACATGGGGTACTGACTTGCTCTCGCTCACCACAGGTTTATCAACTTGTGGTGGGCTTGATTCTTCAAACTTATTGCGTTGAAGAAAATCATTCCAACAGTCCCGTTGTAATCCCAAATGATAGACCACAAGCATTTTAATTAACCCAAAATGAAATAGACTGCCATCGGCCTGGTTTCGTTTGTACCTTTTGGACATTTTAAACAGACTCCTATGCAAGTAGTAAGGCATGTTAAGCTCATAGCCTATGAAAACCATTAGTAGCCGAAGGTGATACAAGAACACGAAACCATACCTGCCCTCGCAAGTAATGAATTTCTTGGTTACCATGAGCAAGTCGTTCCATCGTTGCTTTAGCATATTTGCAGGCAGACCCTTGTCACAAGAACTCACTCTTCGTGAATGAAAGAGTAATGTCCACAGGACATTGTCCACTTTACAATTTTTCGACCATCTCTGTCCGACAACAGGCAGACCGGTAGCTAGACTGAGAAAATTCTCATCAATTTCCAACTGCACATCCCCAACCTTGGCTCGGCAGCCATCGAAGGTTAATGCAAATTGTTGAGCCACGTTAGGGTTACAACCATCAAACTTTCGTATGAACGGGAGCCATCCGAATTCCTCAAGGTCACTGTAAGCACCATCAAACATTAACAATGCCTGGCAGCCATTGGGTTCAACCCTCACGACTGGAGCCATGGTTCGGGCTCATGGTAGGGTTTGGATAAACACACAGGAGCAAAATCGTTTAGGCCAACAATTGAGAACGATGAAAGGGGAGGTGAATCAATATGCGCGTGCGAAGGTGGTGGGTTAGTTCACCGTCATGCAAAACATTAATGGCACAGTACCATCCCTGTTCAATCAATCATAACACGAACCAAAATGTTCGGCCATCCCAAGATTTAAACGGTGAATGATAATATACCAACGCGCCAAACTATGGTTTGAAACCAAGAATGTTCAACGTAAAATCAAACCCACAAATTAATCATATGCCAAGTAATAATTCAAACCATAAAATCAAAATCCAAAAGTTTAATCAATGCGCCATTGTGAAACTTCAAACCATTGCCATTCAATATAAAATCAAACTCATATGTTACCCATGCACTTGTTGCATAATCAAAGTTTATAACACATGATAAGAGATTTCATAAAATCGATAGGCCAAGAGCTTATAATAGTAAGGATCAAAACATAATCAACCATAACTCTTATGAAATCAAGTATAACTCATAAATTCACATGTTCAATACCTTATCAATCAAATAATAACCAGGTTGCGCAATCAAAGCAAGAATGTCACAGTTTGAAAAAAATCTCCTCAGCCACATAATAATAAACCAAAGGTAAGTACCAATCAGAATATCGATGAGAAGCTCATGACAATTAAAATATCGATGGAGGAGTTTTCACGCTTTCAGTCGTGAAAAATAAATCGAAACCAATTTGCAAACGTCGCATGAAATGAAAATATCGTTAATTTGCAAAATGCGACGACAATTTGAAGTTCAGAAGATGCAGGTGTAGGCAGCTTAGAGGGAAATAGAAAAAACTGTATTGGTTGCCAACAATGGCGACACACTGGGAGAAGCAGTTATCTCTGTCAAAAGAAATAAATTCAGATTAGGACAGCAGAGAAAAATTCAACTCAAAAACAACAACCGGAAAATCGTACAAACATCATCATTTACTATCTTTTCCAGCGATGTTTTAAAAGATGCAAACTAATAACAGTCTTAAGATCAGCAAGTCACGATATTAATGATAAAATCTTCAATATTGTTGGCATGGCCACTACTGCCAGCAGGCGTCCATAGCCTCGACAGGGTTGCCATTTAACCCACTCGGACATCTGTATCCTGTCAAGAAGCTCTAGATCAGAATAAAGGACTTAAAAGAGGTTTCTTATAATTTTTACAGATTTTCGTTTACCCGACATTGCTTCGCTGCCAGCGGGCCTGTTCAGTACCCCGACGAAGTTGTCTTGGCGCCATGCTTGCATTTACCCGCTGCCAGCGGACCTGTTCAGTATCCCGGCGGGTTTACAAACACTTCCCACAACTCTTATTGACATTTTTATTTTGTTTTTCTTTTATGTTTAGCTGAGCGGGGTGACGCTGAAAAATCTTGGTATTTTATCATATTTTTTAGACCTCATCAGAATTTTTTAACACCGTCCTTTATTCAGTTCCAGAAATGTTTTATTTCTAAAACAACTTGCTATGACAGGGAGACATCCTTTTTGAGTCATTCCTTTACGGAAAAGGGACAGCGTAAAAAGATTAAAGATGATCATGACAAACTTTGCTTAGAGATTGAAATCAGTAAACTTCTTTCAAACAACATAAATATCATTTTTATAAATATATCACTGATGTTCGTACAATCTTTCAGAAGTTATTTCAGCGAAGAGATTTACCATGATCTGAATCTGAATTGCTCAATACACAGGCATGCATATCTTTCAAAAAAGACCCAAAAAAAATTAATCAATCCAAATCAAAATCAAAACAGGAAGAAAACAAAAGATGCAAACCAAAGAAATATTTACATAATATACAAGGGTAGTATTCAAGCAAAGTATCTTTTCAGGGCTTGGCCATTCACCAGATAGGTGTCAAGCTTCCCTTCGAGATTCTGCAATCGAAAGGAACTAGGACCCAACTTTTCAGCAATCAAAAATGGCCCAAGCCACAAATTCTAAACTAGCTCAATTTCACCCTCTTTACATGCCAAACGATGCACTATGGCGCTCATTAATGGAAATCTAGACTAAGACTTTTACATATGACCTCTGATAAAAAAAATAGACCTCAAATTCATACTCGTGAAAATCGTGAAAAATGAGTATAAATTTTCCTAGGTGGAGTCATTATACCTCATGGAACCCATATCGAGACACACCATACTTGGCCTTTTCTTAGCACACAAAACTATGCATATGTACAGTACCTCCTCCTCGAGATTTCTTCCATCTCGAGATCCATGCCTTCAGTCTGTGTGTAAGCATTGGGATCTGTGCCCATTAAATAGGTCATGAGCCCAACTCCTTCCTGCACCTTCCGCTGATGTCAACATCAGATTAAATAAAGATTGGCTAGGTTTGTTGTAACAAGTGGCCCACATGGCCTACTGGTTAGAACCTTGGATATAGCCTTGAGGTTCTAGGTTCAATCCACCACTATGCGCATACATTGGTTTTTGTTAGTATATAGTTATAACTATATACCATATAGTTTAACCCCCCCCGTGAATCTTGGAGTTGGTTGCGATCATATGGTATCAAATGAAACCACGAACTATGGGTTGAGGGCTTAAGCCCTTAACCCTTTTTTCCGCCAACCATTTCAATACATCACTTTAAATAAATATGGCACCCTTTGATGTTAAGTAACATTTGCATGGCGCATTGGTAATAGAGGTTTGGTAAGGTTTATGGAGGTCATGGGTTCGACCCCCATCAACTCGATAATTTTGATAAACCTTAACCTTTAATGGCCAATGGGAGGTTGCCACATGGTAGCCTCTCATTGGTCTATCAGTGCCATGTGTCAATCAATGATTAGTCCACATGTATGTATGATCATTCCAACACACCTGCCTAGTCGGCGTACGGTCATGCCACGTGGCCCCTTAGGGTGTGAGCACATCATCATCGTACAATTGTATGGTCATGCTATGTGTCACCCTCGCAATTGTGACATGTGTCACCTTGACCCCTTTGACTTTGACTTTTGACCTTGTTGACTTGAACTTTGACCACCCATATATATTGCATATGAACTCCGTTTGAGGTGATTTGTGCGTTGTTGGAAAGCTATCGTCGAGCTCTACGCATTGATGGAATTTTTTTAGAGCATTTGGGATGGTTGAATTTTGAGATTTTATGGATCCCTTGGGACCTTTGTGAGCGTTCTAGATACTCCTGGACCTTTGTGAACATTCCTTTGATCCTCCTGGATCACACCTTCCCATTGAAGAAACTTTGGACCTTCAAAAGTATAGATATACAACAACTTAGTGATGATAACTCTAACTCACTCTTCCACCTTACTGAAATGATCTTATCCAATAACTTAGTGATGAAGCTTCTTCACTCTTCCATCTTGCTGAATATTCTGGAACTCAGTCTTCATATTGGATCTTAGATATTAGGTATTAGATCAATGTACTTTTGTCTTCTTCTGAAATATGGCTGACTCTAGCCTCTGGCACTGTCGATAATATAATATAGCTCTGGTTCTACCTCATAGATTCCCTGACAACAAAATTCATGTTCACTAAATCTCTACAATATCTGAATCATGTATTCAACATCCACTCCCATCTCCTATTTTGTTGAAGATAGTCTATCTCGGCCAATATGAAACCAAGTTGAATGTTGATCTATTCCTTGCCCTTTGGAATTTCTATTCATGTACTATTGATGGGTCTATAAGAGTCTCTGAATGAATTCCTTGTCCATTAGTTCTCTCCTTCCTTGAAAACAATTCAATTTGTATTATAACCATCTGTACTCGACTTTCTTCTACTCAAGGTATACATCTACATGAACATGGCATTATCTTCTGAAGATGCTTATAGAATGCTTCTATATGCCTCTTATGAGAGGATTATTTCTCCTTTACCAGTTCTAGAAAGTTTTGCATTACTTCAATGCTCTTTCTGCTTCTGATCTACATGTTCCAACTGCCTGCATCCTTCTATTCCTTCACCTTCGATACTTCAGAATCAAGAATGTTAAATTAAACAATTTGATCCATATGTAGTCCTTTAGCTGATAACAAGACAATACAATTGCCTGTATTGTCGTCAAAAGGCTTAGAAATATTTATAAAGTCCCTCTCACTCCTTTAACAAAGTGACCATATAGAAACCCTTTTTACAAGATTCCTCCCACTTCAAACAATATGTAAGGTGGCTATATATAAATATTTTTAATGAGTTTCCTCTCACACTTAACATCATATAAGGTGGAAGTATAGAAACTCTCTTAAAAAATTCCTCCCATTCTTATCAACATATAAGGTGGAAATATATAAATCTTACAAAATTCCTCTCACTCTTATAATCTATAATGAGTGGCTTGCAATCCTTCTAATAGACTTAGGAGATATCTACATATGCATATCAACTTACATTTACAAATATACATATTTACAAATGAAATATTTTCTGATGGTTTATTCATTGACTCATCCTCCCTTTAGTACTGGAAGGAGTTTCACAACTTCCTATCTCTAACAATGCCTTTAATGTTGATGTTGAATCAACATTGAATTTGATGCTAAATTCAATAAACCATTAACCCAAACTATAGGTCTTCCCAGTAACCTATATAACTTCTCTTTGTGAACACCAAGCACTATTGTTGTGTCCAGAGTAGCTTCCCTTGAATACACAAGTACCTGGCCATTCTGGAATGCAACTACATAGCCTTCATCTTCAAGTGCTACAAATGAGAGTAGGTTTACTTTAAAATATGGAACATATAACATATGCTCTATGTTGTTGGGAAAAACACCCTATGGGCTAACAAATTAGGGTCCGACTTTGCATGCAGATTTGACCGAATAGAAACTACTTTTTTACCTACATCCCAAGATTTAAACCCCTTTTTTCTCAGTAAATGCATGGAAAAGGACCACCTACCTTATTATCGGCGTTTGATGTAGATCCTCCATTGTTCTTGATTACTTGTTTGCGCTGCTCCTTCCAAAGATGACCTGCACTCAAGACAAACAACAACTATGCATGCATGCTACTTCTATACTCAAGGGTTAGAAATCAAACATAAACCAATCGAATCATAGATAGCTCATGAATTGGGACAGGAAAAACATTCTTTTTATTACGTAAAGTGAATCAACTTACAAAAGCTGAGACCGGCCATCGCTCCTTGAACCTGATCCTGGGCTCCTCTTCTTCTGTCCTTCAACTGCTTTGTGTTAAATCTCCTTTGGCATGAGGAAAGGCTAAAGGGTTGGGACAATGGAATACGTAAATGGGAAGAGTTTCTTCGCTATACTTTTTCCTCCTCCAAATGGTACCCCTACCCCTTATTTTATAGGCTAGAAGGAGCTAGGGTTTTGGACGAACCCTCGGCCATGCATGGCCAGGAGTTTCAGTTAACTGACCCATAGCTTTTTGTTCCGTCGGCAACTTTCCTTTTTTCGTGCTTTGGTAGGTACACGCGGGTTGTTGTGAGTCATCTAGCATGTACACGCGTACAGTAATGGGTTAGGGCGCGTGGGCCTTTACACAAGAGGATTTTCAAAGAGTTGTTCAACAGAGTTTTGGCAAAGAAGGGATATGAGTTGGCCTGATGCCAGGTAAGCATGTGTGGTGCAATTTAGGGTTATAACAGATGCCCCCTAATGTGTGATGTCAGAAGAGCATCTAATGGCCGAAATAAATTACCAATGTTTATTGATGTGCCAAATGATTAAGCCCAAGGATCAGGAACCAGGAGGTGCCGTCTGCAAAATAACAAATGTCTCACCGAGGCGGGCATACCCATGCTCGAGATAAAATAGAACCATGGCTATCAATCAAATACATTGTAGATCCATGTCAAATAACTATAAAGAGTAGCCGTGAATAATACACAGCGGAGCTACATCTCGAAATCATAAAGATATACATATAGAGTATCCATCTTCCAGAAGTTGATTCAGCCTGACGACTGGACTTCAGAGCTCGAGCAAAAACTTCAAAATCTTCCAAAACTTGGGTAGGAGTGTAATACGAGTGTACAACTACACTACCCAAAGGTCTTCGACGGCTCGTCGGTCATGGACTTGATAACCTTGATGATCGGACTGAAGGCTTTAGTGATTTCAAACAAGGACTTGATTGGATGTTCAGGATGGTCGGGTATGCGGACAAGAGACATATTGCAGAGGGGCCGACTCTAGCTTAGTGACAAACTTCCCTTGGACAATAGCACGATAAGTGATAAGACTCAGGCAACATATATGTTAATCATAAGTCTACGAAGCATGAGGCAACGCAAACTCTCCATATGTTTGGAAGAATAACCAAACGGTGGAGGACACAACTCTATATAGCGATAAAAGCTTCCTAAGGTCGTACTACATCCCATAGTCTGATGATCAAACAGACATATGTTCTTTATCCAAGGGCGACTCATTATGCTGCCAATAAAGAAAATACTTTTCCCATCCTTTTTTGGGGGTATATTTGATTTTTTTTTTGTTCTTTTCGATAATTTTGGAAAAAGAATAAAGGAATATTACGTTACAATGGAGGAATGAGTACTGCAAACATACAAGCTCAAGGCACAAGGACAAGACTGATGTTCTGGTAAATGATACTCGGGGAAAATCCTCCGGCGACCAAAGGTGTTAAGACGCAGAAGCAAACTATCACAAGGCTGGTGGATAAGGTATGCAAATGCGGTTGATAGAACACATAATGGTAACGTCCTTCGATGTAAATTTAACGAGCCCAGAGAAGGTAAGCTTGGTGGTTTTTCATATTTAGAGAGTCTGAAAAAATATAAAAGGAGACTCCGCTGGGGTACCTTTTTCGACAATAGTCTAGTCGGTTCGAAAAAGGGGTAAACTAGCACCGATTAGACATCAATTCAAAACCATTTTAACGAGTGTGACAAGGACAAGATCACTCAACCATTTTTTCACTTTTAAGGAGTCTGAAAAAATCTTAACTATGGACTCCATCAGGAATATTCTTGTGGACCAATTTAACGAGTGTGAAAGAATAAGGTCACTCGACGATCTTTTCGATTTTAGGGAGTCTGAAAAGAGCTTAACTATGGACTCCGTGGGGGTTTCTTTTTCGTAAATTTAGTACCTCAGGCCCGAAAAAAGAATAAAATTATACCTGAGAGTACTCTTCTAAAGAATGAGAATTCAATTGAGTATACCTTTGTTCATACAGTTGACTGTCCGGACCGAAAAAGGGGTAAACTACCACTGGACAGACGTGACTTCAAATTTCAGTTTAACGAGCATGAAAGGCCACAAGATCGCTCGACAATCTTTTCATTTTTAGAGGGTCTGAAAAGGGCTTAAAATGAGACTCGTTATTTTTGGGAGTCCTAAGGGTGAGACAAAGAGAGAAAAATAATCATGCAAATGAGGCTCAAAATCATATTCAAGAAAGACTATACGGACTCCCGAGCCTATAGTGTTGTTAGAAACAGCATGGACACCATAATGCACTCTAGTTATTTTATGATGTTATATATGGTTTTTATCTTTTGTGTCTTATGGATTCTGTGTGAAAAAATGTATTTACATGTTTATGTCAATGTTCTTTCATATGTGTGCAAGATGCCAATCTAAAATTTGATTAGCTAGAGTATCTTTAATTTGGTTTTATCTCCTAGGAACATGAAAATATGTAATATAATCAAAGTTTCGTTCTAAGAGATGTACCCTAAGGAATCGTCAGTGTAAAGTCGGATCATGAACCTGGTATATTCTGTTTAGCTGCAACACAACTAGTTGAGCGTCGAGATAGACCCGGATATGAGAGATACCCAATGATAAGGCGTCACGAAGCAACTCAATAACTGCACTATACTCAACAACATTATTTGTGGTGTCACCTAAGCATATACCTCTGGAAGATAACAACTGGCCCTGAGGTGTAAAGATTACCCAAGCTGCGGAAGCAAGCCTCCGTGTGTGCCGACTAGCACCGTCTGCATACCCAACAATCACCTCGGAATCACTTGACATCTGCCATATTGACGAAAGATAACATCAATGACAGGTCCATAACACTTTTAGAAGAAACTTAAAAAGTAATAGTACAAAGACAATACATATGTTACAGAAAGTTACCCACAGTGACCTATCTATGAGTAATACTTCTTGAGGTAGAGCCCATTTCTAGGCTCCGCCAAAGCATTCCCTTCAAAATCGACCAAACGATAAGCGCCCTTTTTTAATACCTCTTTTATGATGATGGGTCTGAACCACATGGGTTTAAAATTTCCTGCCCCCAGGGGGTCCTTATCTTGGTCATAGACCAGGACAAGGTCGCCCTCAGAGAAAATCTGAGGACGAATGGACCTATCATACTGACACTTAACCTTATGTTTGTGAGCTTCGTTGGCCAGGGCCTCATCGCGACGCTGCTCGTTGAGCTAGTCAAGGTGTACTAGCCGTTCTTCAAGAAGAGAAGTGTCTGACAATAGTTGTACTGCCAATTTTAGAGATGGGATCTGACATTCGATGGGCAAGACTGCCTCCAGCCCGTAAACGAGTTGAAAAGGTGAGAAACCGGTTGCAGTCTTAACAGATGTTCGGTAAGCCCATAATGCCGAGTATAACATCAAATGCCAGTTTGACTTGGATGAGTTGATAGTTCGCTGTAAAATAGTCTTAAGAGTTTTGTTTATAGCTTCCACCTGCCCATTGGCTTGGGGGTAGTAAGGTGATGAATGCTCCCGTCGTAACCCAATATTTGATGTTAATTCGGTCATCATTTGGTTCTGAAAGTGACTTCCATGGTCAGTGACAATCTCTCTTGGGACGCCAAACCTTGCTATGATCTGGTTGAATAAGAAGAGAGCTGCAGTCTCTCCATCATCTTTAAACATTGGCATAGCTTCGACCCACTTAGTGAAGTAGTCGACAGCTACGATGATATAGCGGTGCCCCCTTGCTGACGGGGGGTTGCATGTAGTGTAATCAATCCCCCACTTAGTGAAGGGACCAACTTTGATGACATGAAACATAGGAGCGGGATGTGCCCTCATCTTCCTAGAGAAGATTTGGCACGGATGACACTTCTTGACCGATTCGATACAATCTTTGATAAGTGTTGGCCAGAAGTAACCTGCTCGCAGAATCTTTTGGGCTGTTGCCAACCCAAATAAATGACCGCTACAAGCTCCAGTATGGAAATCGTTGAGCATGATGATGGCCTCCTCATGAGTGAGACATCGATGTAAGATGCAGTCTACACCTGTCCGATACAACGTATCATCGAGTATGAGATAATTCTTAGCCTGATGGCGTATCCGCCAATGTTCGTCATGAGAAGCAGAGATGGGGCATTTCAAAGTCTGGATATAGATAAGTATATCTCTGTACCAGGGATTTGAAGATGCAATCAAAAACATATCTCCCCGGATAGGCGATTCCTCAGGCACAACGTCACCTGACTCAACTGAAAGTTTCAAAATAAGCTCTGCGGAGACCAATGACTTCTTGGACTTTGTTGAAACAAAGTCTAAGTCAAATTCTTGGAGGATGACTATCCATCTAATGATTTTTCTGCCTATAACTCATCGTGTCAACATGTACTGGAATGGATTCACGACAGAAATGACGGTGGTCTTGCGAAACATAACATAATGACGGTACCCTTGAACAGCATGAACTGTTGCCAACACAAGTTTTTCGATATGAGAATAATTGAGTTCTGGTCCTACGAGGCCTCGACTCAGGTAATAGATCACGTACTCTGAGAACAAATCATATTCCTGAACTAAAACCATGCCAATGGTTGACTCTGCGGTAGCCAGATATAATAAGAAATATTTATTATAGTTAGGTGGCCGTAGCAGAGGTGCGGTTGTGAGGGCATGCTTTAATGCGTCGAAAGAGCGCTGAGTGGCTTCGTCCCAGAAAAAAGGAACTTATTTATTTAGTAAACGCATAAAGCCCTTGGTGATTTTGGCATAGTTGGCGATGAAGCGTTGTAAGAAGTTCGCCTTGCCTTGTAGACTCTGAAGTTGTAGGATTGTGCATGAGGGGGGCAACTGGATTATTGCCTCCACCTTAAGAGGATCGAACATGATCCCTGTTGTTGATACGATGAAACCTAACAAACATCCTGACGTTACGCAGAAGCTGCACTTGTTTGGATTCAAGCGAATCCTAAAGTAGCGACAACGTTCGAAGATTAGTCTAAGGTGTGTGGGATGATTCGTTCGCTTGCGAGAGCGTGATGCTAAATCATCTAGATAGGCCTCGACTATATGCTTGAAGTCATGAAAAGCAAAAGACATGGCCCGCTGGAATGTGGCTCCAGAATTTTTAAGGCCAAAAGGCATCTTACGATATGCGAATGTACCCCACAGACAAATGAATGCAGTTTTATGTTGGTCTTCGGGTTTGATTTGGATTTGATTATATCCTGAAAAATAGTCCATGAAAGAAAAGGCTTCACAACCGACACATTCATCAATGATCTGGTCAATGAATGGTGTTGGAAAATTATCTTTGGGACATGCCTTGTTCAAATCACGGAAATCGGTACATACACGAATCGTGCCTTGTTTTTTATTGACCGGCACAAGATTTGACACCCATTGAGTCAAATGGATATGATAAATAAAACCTGCCTTTAACAATTTCTCAACCTCAATCTTGATGGTTGTTTCTTTCTTGGGATTGATTGGACGAAGTTTTTGTCGAACAGGCTTGGCATCAGGATACGTTGTGATTTCATGTTCAACTATTTTCGGATCGATACCTGGAATTTCCTCATAAGACCAGGCAAAAATGTCGCAGAATTCTTTGAAAAGATCTGTGTAAATTTGAATCTCTTCGGGGGAGCAATCCGCTTTGACGAAGACATTCTCCATGACACCAGGGTTTCGGGAGATATTGATGGGTATAGTTTCAGTGATAATCGCCATATTGCCCTCAGCATAAATTTCTTGCATAGCTAAGAGATTAATAGGACATGGTTGATCTCCCGTCATGGTAACAGTGAATTCTCCTGCTTCGATTTGGATTAACTCTGGGAGAAAGTATGATCTATGATGAATATCTTCCCAATGTTTGTCTGGACTAGTCATTGCTTCGATTACTACTTTGTCAGAAGGCAAGACTAAGTCCAACGAATCGACATTAGCGAGAGAACCCTGAGCCCAAATAGGCTCTAGAAGTGGATCTAACTCTTGTGCAGGAGTCGGATCAGGGTTAGCTGAAGCTTGCTAGACTAAAGAGTACGCTACCTCAGCAGCAGACAAGGGCATGGACATGCCTGAGTGCCCCGTCTCATCCATCGTGGCTGATGGGGAAGGAAAAATCCAAGGATCCTCAAAGTAAGTCGTGCGAAATGACAAAACTTGAAAAATCTCAACCTTATGGTGATTAGATATAAATTTGATATCGTCGTGAGGAGGTGGGAAATCGAAGGTACCCATCAAGGATGGGCACAAACCCACTCCTACGTTAACAACACCTGGTTGAGGATTATCAATCATCGGGACCGTGGATGCCCCCAAAGCTGGGTCAGGTTTGGAGAAAGACAGTTGATCAATGGTCACTATCCGACCCTCGTGTGGAAACAACAAGACTCAAAAAACTGTAGCAACCACAACTTGCATAGAATAAGTCCAACTCCGTCCTAACAAGAGGTTATAGTCGAGGGGAGCATCGACTACCTCTACTTCGACACACACGGTTTTCCCTCCTAACTGCACAGGGAAAGAAGGAACGATGCCATGTGGTCGGAACGAACGACCGTCAAAAGCAGTGAGGAGAGTAGGTGATGGAGACAAAATGGGCTGGTTAATGGCCTTCCAGCATGCTAATGACATAACGCATGTCGAGGCACCCTCGTCGACCACCGTGTGGAAGATATTCCGAGTAAAATTTTTCGTGGGATGAGCCACTACTATCTGAAACGCTACGTGGTAAGGCAGATGAGCTTTTAATTTGGTTGTATCTAACATGATGGTGCCCGGATTACAAGTCTCATGAGATCCCAAAGAGGTTAACAAGGCTTTTCTCTAAGCAGGGCAGCTTTGGAGGACCTCCAAAGCAGACATCGCACAAGGGGTTTGTGATAAATCTTCCACCATAGAGTAATTCTGGGTGACCCTTGCATTTGGGTTGTGAGAATCTTTTTTAAATGCACCCTTTGGAATGTGTGTCATTGTTTCTCCCAACGTATTCTCAATCTGTAGAGGAAGAGATGGGAGATCAGCTTCTTGACCCTTCTCAGAAGCGCTTGGTTTACTATAGTTGTGCGCTCTAGTTAATATGAAAGCATCACCCCTAACCATATATACGTTCGCGGATGAGGGATTGTTTGGAGGTGGGCAGGTTTCTTGGCTGCCCCCTTCTATGCTTGTAGAGGCTTGAGTTAGATTTTGCCCATGTTAAAAGGGATTAGTCAACACTGCTTGTTGTTGCCGTGTGACGAACTTTTGGGCCTCTGCAAGTTGAGGACAAAGATGGGTTGGGTGGTCTTCTGCGCACAAGTTGCATGGATACCTCACCTTCCATTTTTCCGTGTTGTCCCCGCCAGCATTATTAGTGGGTTTTTTATCCCCCTTACCCTTCTTTCGTTGTTTTTTCTTCCCTTCAGGCTGCTAGGTGGCCTTTGGGTTAGTCGACTGCACGAAGTGTACTTCCAACATTTGGGTAGGGGGAGCAGCCAAAATAGTAGTTTGGCTGGCCGCTGTGTGTTGTATGGATAATTGTTGCAACTATTTTGTCAATTGCTCAGCGGGCTTGGTTTGTGTAGAACCAACAATACCATCAGCATGTGGTCCAACTCTCTGTCTAGTTTTATCTAGTATCAAACGTGGCGCATCTAGAAAGATGTTGTATAATAAACCAGACTAAGAATAGATGAGCTCAAACTATTGAGCCCTCATGATGGCATATTCCTCGGAGAAAACTCTGGATGTCGCGACGTCTTTAGATAACTATGGGACCAAAGACTTAAGGAACCACTCAAGCAGGAATGTTGGTGGGACTAGTACTTTGATTAAAATCTTCCGACGTCTCCACTCTCAGATATGATCAGAGATATGGTCTGCTGTTGTCTGTTCGAAATTGGCGAGCAGCTCTGTGCCAGCGTCGTATCTCACAGGTAACTGGAAATGGTTAAGGAAGGCCATTGCCAGTTCGTCAAAAGAAGAGTATTTTGAGTGATCAAGCTCGATGTACCATTTCGCGGCACTCCCAATAAGAGTACGTTGAAACAATCGCAACTGTACAGAGTCATCTTTCAATGAGTTAGATGAGCACTAAAGATGAAATGTAGTCACATGATCACCTGGATCTTCATTAGGCTTGGCATCGAACTTTGGGATGTCTGAAGGAAACTTCGTCGGCATAGGAGGCCAACATGGATCATGACAAATAGGATCATTTAACAACCTTGTCAAATATGGCAAGTGTAAAGTCGCCAGGAATGGTAGTTTGGGTTGCTGCTGATAACCTGAGAAAAAGGGTCCTGGAGTTTGACTGGCACCAGGTTGTCAGGAAAAGTTTGGTTGCTGTCCCAGATTCTGGTAGAAACCATGTCCCTGACCAGCGTAAGGATTTTGCATCTATGGAGACATCATCGACTGATTTCCCAAAAAGGACATAGAGTGTTGGGCATGCATTGTATTCGAAGGACTTTGGGAAGGATTACCCCATGCTGGTCCTGTGGGGAGAGGCATAGTAGTATGCCTGGAGTTTCATTGACTGTTGAAAGAATTACCCCAGAACGACATTCCGGAGGAGGGAACGGATCCTTGTCCTGAATTCCAAGGTCCTGCTATGTGTGCCCCCTGCGCAGGAATAATACCCTGCACAGGTGTAGATTGTCCAAAAATGGGGTTGCCCCCAGACGGGAAAGTGGTTGAAGGGAAAGTGTTGTTACCAAACATTCCATTCCAAGAAAATGGTGTCGAACCTACTGGCATACTGTGCGTAGGTGGTCCCTGACTCCCGGCTCCAAATAAACTATTGTGTGTAGGTTGCCTGGCGGATTGCTGATGCGGACCACCAAGCGAAGGGGACGAAGGAGGGATATGACCTCCTGCTTAAGGAAAAACATTAAAAGGGACAGGAGTGCCCCCAAGGTGACCTTGCAGAGGAGCGCTAGAGCTCCCTGCCCCCAGACCCAAAATCTGTAAAGTGGAGTAGGTTAGTACAGGACTTGTACCCGAACTAGGCATACTGTATGAGAACGGAGGGCCTGTCGCACTAGGTGTGAAGGGGGTTGTGGCCGCCGCTATAGACGGGTTCGATCCACTGTGCGACGTAGTTGCGGCCGAGACCATGGTGGCTCGGACCGACGATGGTAGGTTAGGAGATGACTCTCCCTTGGTGGCAATGGTGATCGGAATTGATGAAATCCAAGAAGGAGTAACAACATTTGTTTCCATTGCTGTGTGAGGCACTGTCTGGCGTTTGTGAAATTGGATTGGTACAATAAACGGTGCCAAGATATCAGTGGTTGGGGTTTCAACCGAGCCAAGAGTGGCTGCTTCAAGGTTCAAAATGGTTGATTCCTCCGGGAGTTGTTCGGGCACAAAGGTTTGTAACCCGGTCGCTTCAAAAGACCCTTGTTGGTCTAGCTTCCGCCTTAATGGTGGCGGGGGTGGCTCTAGTGTAACCGGCAACAGGCCAAGAAGCCTTCGTGACTGGCGGAGCTCGGGATCCTCCACTGTGTGAGAAGATCCAAGACACGCTAAGGTATTATAAACGTTCAAAAGTAACACACACTAAAAAAAAATCCCCTAAGAGATAAGACAAGCAATCACTAAACTATTTGGAAGAATAGTTACAACAACCAACACTAGAGCAACTTACCGGTGCAAGTGCAACTCGAACATGAAAGCACCCTCCAGGTATACTCTGCAAAGCATGGCCCGATGTCTATCCTAGGTACCGCGGTATACCCCCACAGTCACCTGTGTATGTCCCTAAAAAGATTGGCAACTAGGTTGCCAGTACGTGAACAATCACCAGGCGGGTACAGTCGAAAGTTGAATAGACCACAATGAGCAGGGTATCGAGCCCGAAACCTGTCAAGGGTATTGAGAGAAAATGGTCCGGAAGACAATTGAGGACCTCGAACGGATTCGAGACCCACGAAGCCCCATGGCAAATGCAAATGACGGAATCCCAAAACAAGCCCTCTATATGTGTTCTCCACTATGATTGGTCCGACTTTGGAGGGATTATCTTCGCTACCTTTCCGCACGTGACCTCATGTTTATCCCCTGTGTTAGAGGGGGGTCCCAGATAAATTCCACGAAACTGGACACAGACACTCCCTATCTCAGACTCCAATGTTTTGTTTTGAATGGCCTTAAAGAGTTTCCTCTCCAAGCTAATCCAAGGCCCTAATCCTGAACTAGTTTGTGAACCCTACAAACATAAAAGTATAGTAGATTTTAAAATTAACATTGCTTTTAAGGCTTTGTATTACGTCAAGGGGTATGAGGGTGAAACTGATGATGTGTAAAAGACGAAAGCAAACAATGAATGAAAAATCTGGAAACAAAAAACTTTTACGAAATGCAAAATTTCAACAACTTTTCACAAAGAAAGATTTTTAATTTTTCTAAGATTTTGGACAACAAACTCAAAAAGAATTTCGCTCGACTACGAGCTACTTATGATCTAAGTGAACTGCAAAAAAATTACGGAATAAAATTCTTTTCCCTAGCTAATGATGCAGAAACACACTCTTCAACCAAAGAAGAAAATGAAAAGAGATTTTTTATTTATTTACGTGCTAGTAAAGCAAGAAAGGGAAAATACCGACAAGCAAAAAACCAAGAAAAATAATTCTGGCTTAAAACGCAGATCACAAAGAATCACACAAAGGTAATTGAAAAAACAATGACTCTCATGCTTG
>ML804698.1:27341-39936 GCA_009831015.1 Picea engelmannii
TTTTTTTTTTTTCTGTCAACTTTGAACTGAGAAAAAGAAGGCTAAGGGTAAGATGAAGCCTAAGCTACCTACTATTCAAACATAGATTCAAACACCTGAGATGAATACTTATTATCAAAGGAGGGGATGACTGCCCCACCCTGAACAAAAAGTAGCATGTACAAGCACGCTACTGTCACTCAAACAACACACGTACAAACACGTGCTGACCATAGACAGAGAGCGTGTATACGCGGGCTGACCTTGTATAGGCAGCGTGTATATCTAAATTCTAAGAAAAAATATGAAAACAGGCAGTCTAGACCAGGAAGAGGCCTCTAGTATTGAGAACCAGGATCCCTTGCAGGCTTGGATATTCTTTCTAACAGAAAAAACAAATAATGCCAGGAAAAATAATAAGGCAAAAAAAACAATATGAGATAGGACTGTTAACAAGCAAGATTCAGACAGGATTCCAGAAAACCCCCTGAGAATGTGTGATTCTGACAAGGAAGAGGAGGACTGCCTCTAAGGTTCCTTGAACTCCTACATGATACTGTTATCTCTACAGCTAGCGTTCACACGCGGGCTGTCAGAGGATAGGGCGAGGGTACATGCGTTCAGGCCTTCTGCAGGCCGCGTGTACCTCTGTGTGTCCCGAAAAATACAGTCAAGCAAAAGTCAGGGAAAGCTAGTATGGAAAACCAGACTCCCTGCTAGCTCAGACCTTACAGAAATAAAAGAAAAAGATAGGTAAAGAAAAAACAAAAACCCTAGTCTCTAAACTACCCAAAAAATTAAATAAATCCAGGAACCCTAAAGAGTATTCTCCCCAGTACGGTCGTCAATTCTGTTGTTGGGAAAAACACCCTACAGAATAGCAAATTAGGGTTTAACTTTGCATGCATATTTGATCGAATAGAAACTACTTTTTTACCTACATCCCAAGATTTAAACCCCTTTTTCTCAGTAAATGCATGGAAAAGGACCACCTACCTTATTACCGACGTTCAATGTAGATCCTCCGTTGTGCTTGATTACTTGTTTGCGCAGCTCCTTCCAAAGATGACCTGCACTCAAGACAAACAACAACTATGCATGCATGCTACTTCTATACTCAAGGGTTAGAAATCAAACATAAACCAATCGAATCATAGACAACTCATGAATTGGGACAGGAAAATCATTCTTTCTATTATGTAAAGTGAATCAACTTACAAAAGCTGAGATCGACCACCGCTCCTTGAACCTGATCCTGGTTCCTCTTCTTCTGTCCTTCAATTGCTTTGCGTTAAATCTCCTTTCGCATGAGAAAATACTAAAGGGTTGGGACAATGGAATACGTAAATGGGCAGAGTTTCTTCGCTATATTTTTTCCTCCTCCAAATGGTACCCCTACCCCTTCTTTTATAGGCTAGAAGGAGCTAGATTTTTGGACAAACCCTCGGCCATGCATGGCCGGGAGTTTCAGTTAACTGACCCATAGCTTTTTGTTCCATCGACAACTTTCATTTTTCGTGCTTTGGTAGGTACACGCGGGTTGTTGTGAGTCATCCAGCATGTACACGCGTGCAGTAATGGGTTAGGGCGCGTGGGCCTTTACAGAAGAGGATTTTCAAAGAGTTGTTCAATAGAGTTTTGGAAAAGAAGGGATATGAGTTGGCTTGATGCCAGGTAAGCATGTGTGGTGCAATTTAGGGTTATAACACTCTATTACCATAAATCCTCTCGACTGAAGCTGGAATCTTACATATCCATACCCTCTTATTGCTTTTCTGGTGTTAGTTCTATATTCTACATAGCAATCTGTGTCAGACTCTGAGAAAGTCAGAAATATTGATCTCATCCTGGTCATGTGGCGAGATGATCCACTGTCCACGAAACATTCCTCGGTGTCTTAATATATCACTTTTCCAAGACTATCCATTAGGAAATATTCTTTCTCAAATGTTTTAGTAAGACCATTAACTTTATATGTTGCTTGTCTTCTTGCAAGTGCCTTTACATCTTTCTGGTTCTGCTTCGGGCATAAATGCGGGTAAAGTGTCTAATGGTTCTGCTTTTGTTGCTTGTCTTCTTGCAAGTGCCTTTACATATTTATGGTTCTAATTAGAAATTATCTAATCAATTCATAGACTTGAAAAGATCTACTGAACAAGCATCTACAAGCAAAGGAAGTTTTAGACCACCTTTCAGGAAACCTTTTCCTCCAAACAAACCAAACCCGATCACAAAAGGTCTAAATTTTGAAGTATTACAGTATGCTTTACAATAAATAATGGAAGCACATGATAACGTTGTTTTTGTACCTCCTGAAAATCAAAACGACACAGGTGAAGAAGAAACACCTGATGAGGAGGACTCATATCCTCCCGTCTTTGGACATATTTCAGACAACATCTTCCAAGCGAATTTTGAAACTGTCCATCCATATAATACTCGAAGTAAGGTGAAAAACAAACCCTCACCCAAGACAAGTAGAAATACGGTGTCCAAACAACCAAAACAAATTGAAACAACACGAAACCCTGCTGCCCTAGACTCAAAATATGATTTGGTTGAAGATCTTAAAAAACTAAGGGAAAATATATCAGTTTTTGAATTACTTAAATTCCCTCTTATCCTACAGAAAATGCTCCGAAGCATAGTTGATAATAATAAAAAGAATGATCCTATGAGCAAAAAATCAGCAGAAAATGACGCAAATAAAAAAAAAGATGTCACGGGTAAAAAATCACCAGAAGATCAAAATAAAAAGGACATATTAGAGAAAACTGTAGGAAATTTAGATAAAACTATTTCAGGTACATCCGTAATAAATAAACAAACTTTTGTTTCCTCATCACGAAAAAATGTACCACCATTCTTGTTAACTTTCAAATTTTTCAACATAAATGTGCATAATTGTATGGTCAATTATGGGGCTTCATCAAATGTAATGCCTCTATCTGTGTGTCAAAAAATTAATGTTGAAGTCAAACCTTCTGATTTAAAAATCATTCAGTTAGAAAGAACTAATGTCATGGTCGTTGGTGAACTTAAGGATGTATTGATAAGGTTGTCATCTAACCCAAAAGTCCACCAAGTAATTGATATAATTGTTGTTGATATTCCAGAAGTTTATGGCTTATTTTTTAGCAGAGATTGGTCAGAGAAATTACATGGTTACTTTGATACAAATTCGTCTCATCTGTGGTTATTGGAGAATGACCATCCTAACAAGATCAAAATAAATAGGGAGCGCTACCTAAAGTATATTGTCACAGATTTAAATGATTCCAATGAGTCTTTTACTACTGCTTTAAATACAATTGAGGCTCAAGGCATGAATAATTTTTTTGGAAATTTCATGACTGAAATATCTACCATCACCGACCCAGAACAATAGTCTGAAATATCAGCCCATACTTAGATGCCAACCCTGAAAAATGATTTGAACATTGCTAACAATGACAAAATCTGGTGTTTATACTTTGATGGATCTAAATCTCGGGAAGGGGCCGGTGTTGGTTGTGTTCTAATTGACCCCAAAGGTAATAAAAAATTCATTGCCTGTCGATTAGAATTTGAATGTACTAACAACACAACAAAATATGAAGCACTCTTGCAGGGACTAAATAAGGCATTGGATCTTGACATGCAAAACTTGGTAGTATTCAGTGACTCTGAAATTGTAGTCAAGTAGGTAAAAAATGTTATTCATTGTTTATCACCTCATCTGAAAAAATACCAAACTGAGGTATGGGGCTTAATACATAAATTTATCACTTTTAACATAAGTTCCATTCCTAGGTCTAGTAATTTGGAATTTGATTTATTAGCTAATGTCGCTTCAAAATTATTACCTGTTGGAGGTTTTTCTCCTAATGCATTTTCGGTTGAATTGTTATTTAGGCCATCGATTCCTGACAAACATCACCAATTGGCGATTGTTTGATGATGATCAACAAATCATAAATTTTCTACATATGGAGGACACTTTCCAAGATGCGGTAATCGATGAAAGCACCCACAATGAAAATCTTTGAGATTTTACGGTAATATCTGACCCTCGTTCTGTGGAAATATCATCTGATCTGGCAAACTCTATACCAAAATATGTTGTTACATTAGAGAAATTTTATGGTTTACATGAAAATTTTAGGGGAGTGGTTAATTGCAAAACCAACAGTTCTTCATTACTGTATGAAACTATAAATTTAGGAACGCAAGATAATCCTCAGAAAATGAATCTAGGAAAAGGATGTTCTGAACAAGAAAGATCTGCATTCATAAAAACATTCAAAGAATTCAAAGATGTGTTTTCTTGGACATGCGATGATTTTAAAACCTTTGATCCAAACATAATACAACATGTAATTCCCATGAAGCCTCAAACCCAACCTTTTCAACAAAAACTTAGAAAAATGCATCCTAAATTAGAACCCACAGTAAAAAAGGAACTAAACAAATTACTAACTGCCAAGATAATTTTTCTAGTCCTACATACTCAATGGGTATCCAACTTAGTCCCAGTAAGAAAGAAAAATGGAGATACTTGCTTTTGTGTCGATTTTCGTAATTTAAACCGAGCCTCTAATAAAGACAATTACCTTGTACCCCCAATGGAACAAATTTTGCAACAAGTATCTGGTTCTGAAAGGATATCCTTATTAGATGGTTTCTCTAGGTACAACCAGGTCCTTATGTCTCCATCAAATCAATTGAAAACTACTTTTCTCACCCCATGGGGCACCTATTTCTATAGAAAAATGTCTTTCGGATTGATTAATGTCGGAGCCACTTTCCAGAGGGCAATGGAAATTTATTTTCGTGGCCTTATCAATCAGTCAGTTGTTGTCTACCTAGATGATTTCACTGTCTTTTCGAAGAACACAAAATATTACTTGTCACATCTTAGGGTTGTACTAGAATGTTGTCGTAAGTTTGGTATTTCACTCAATCCTAAGAAGTCATTATTTGCAATAGATAAGGGGAAATTACTTGGATTTATAGTTTCAAAGAATGGAATGATAATAGACCCCGAACGAACCCAAGCTATTGACGACCTTCCTCCGCCTTCTTCCAAAAAAACGATGCAATCCTTTCTGGGTAAAATAAATTTCGTCAGACATTTTGTTCCTAGTTTTTTTGAGATGGTTAGACCTCTAAAAAACCTAATAAAAAAGGATGCTCTTTACAAATTGGGACCACAAGAGAACCAAGATTTTAATTCTATTAGAAAATCTATAACCTAAGCTCCCTCCTTGATGATTCATGATTTCTCCCAATATTTCACGTTGTATACTTTTGCATCAGACAGATCTTATGATGTTGTGATTTCACAGAAAAATGTTGAAAACAATGAGATACCCATTTCATTTATGAGCTCCTCTTTTAAAGGAGAAGAATTAAATTACCTCGCAGTAGATCAACAAGCACATGCTATTTTCAAGGCGGTTAAACATTTCAGATCTTACCTATTGAAGTCCAGGACAAAAGTCGATGTTCCTTACCCTGCTGTAAGAAACCTATTAGTACAGAAGGAACTAGGGGAGAAAAGGGAAAATTGGATGACCTCCCTTCAAGAGTACGATCTTGAAATAGGACCCACACAAATTGTTAGAGGTCAAGGCCTTTGTAAATTGGTAGTTGATTCAGTTGAAATATCATAAAATCAAACAACAACACCAGTTGAAAATCTGCATAATGAAACACAAATCCGTTGTACACAAACTGTGTCTAATTCATGGTATAATGATAGATTGTATTTGTTGCACGAAACTACTCCTCGAAATATTGATCAAAAAAAGAAGACCACTAAGGCTTATATCTGCTTCTTTTCAATTGATTAATGATATATTGTTTCGGAAGAATTTTGATGGTGTTTTTCTGCGTTGCTTAGAAAAAGAAGAATCTGAAAAGGTGTTAGCTGAGCTACATTCCGGCAATGTCGGGGGTCATTTTGGTGGAGATGCGACTACCCACAAAGTACTTAGGGATGTTTAATATTGGCCCACCTTATTTAAATATGATCACACTTTAGCTCGCAAATGTATAATTTGTCAAAAGGCTACAGGGCAGGTCAAGAAGGTTGCATTTTCTTCACAGCTTGTTATGGTAAACACACCATTTCAACAGTGGGGCCTAGATATCATAGGACCGATTAAACCACCCTCATCACAACAACACAAATATATTCTTACGACAACAAATTATTTTACAAGATTGTCTGAATATTTACCACTAAGGGTAGTAAAGACGAGCTAGTTAGTTTCGTTTTTAAACTCTCATATTATTTCTTGTTTCGGGATACCTAAATGCTTAGTCTTTGAAAATGCTTCTTATTTTTCTTCCTTGGATATGAATGTCTTTTCTCTAGAAAAAGGGATTAAGCTAAGATACTCTACCAGCTATTACCCCCAAGGAAATGGTTTGGTCGAGTCGACAAACAAAAATCTGATCAAAATAATAAAAAGAACAGTGTCAAAAAATCATAAAAATTGGCATAATGCATTATATAAGTCACTTTGGGCTGATAGGGTCACTCTGAAAACTTCCACCGATAATTCTCCTTTCTTCCTCGTTTACGGAAGAGAAGTTATCCTTCCTCAACACGTCTTTCTCCCTTCTCTACAATTATCTCAGAAAGTTCAGGAGGAAGAATGTGCCCCTTTTGAGAACTAGATAAATGCTTTACTAAAATTGGAAGAAGTTAGGACACAAGAAAAATAGAAATTAGACCAACATCAACAAATTGTTGAAAACAAGTTTGATACAAGCTCGTCCTCAGAAAGAAATTTTAATGTAGGGGATTTGGTCCACAAATGGGACAAAGAACACGAGGATAAAGGAGAACATACTAGTTTTCAAAACATGTGGTTGGGGCCTTTTGTCATTTCAGAGAAATTGGGTCCTAGTTATTTTCATTTGCACAACTTAGAGGGATAGCCAGACGCTTTTCCAGTGAATGGCCAATCTCTCAAGAAATACTTCACCTGAGAAAATTCAGACTTACCCCCTGCAAATATCCTTAGATTTTATTTTTCTTTTGTTTTATGATTGGTTATTTTCTTTTTGTTGCTTTTATGTTTTCTTAAAAATTATTTCTACATCACAATCCATTATTGAGGGGAATCAAACCTTTCACTAACAAAAATTGAAACAGTTCAAGCATCTAAACATTAAGTTTTTTAACTCAGGTCATTGATCTATAAGATAGTAATGTGAGAAGTCTCGGCCAAATTGTTGTTCTTGGTTTTTTGTCGAGATATTAGGGAAGTACGATTATCTTTAAACTTCTTATGCCTTCCCAATTCTAATGAGATAAACTCAAAGAACTTCCCCATCCTTGAGACGTTTTCTTAATTGAAATACTAAATGTCCAAATCATGATGAAAATTATCAATTTTAGAAGAACAAGAAACAATATTAATGATCAATCATATGATTGCATGCCTATTAAATATTCAATATCACCCCACTCTCTCGTTATCATGAAGCCTCTAAATTTTATAAATGATTATGGAGAGTTGGAAACACTTTAATGTGTGGGAATTGTGTGTAAAATTGTCGGGATACTGAACAAGTCTAATGGCAGCGGTTAAATGCGCACATGATACCAAGACAACTTCGTCGGGGTACTGAACAAGCTTGCTGGCAATGAAGCAATGTCGGGTTCAAGATCTTTCATGTATGATTTTTTTTAAATTGATCAAATATCAAAATATTTTTACCATAGATGGACGAATTTTGGATGGGATCAGAGTACTTGAGTGGGTTAAATGACATCCCCGTCGAGGCTATAAATGCCTACTTGCAGCAGTGGCCCTATCAATGGTATTGAAGTTACTTTTATAAATATCGTTGCCTATTGATCGAAATGAACCTTCGGATTACAATCATTTGCCAGAACATTCTTCGTCAGTTTGATTGTGTTAATTTTCTGAGTTAATTTCAAAACCCTTGATATGTTTCACAGTTGTTTTTAGTGACTGCCTGATTTATCTTTTCCTTGATATAAATTTTTGATGATGTAGATATAACTGCTTCGCCCAGTGAGTCACCATTGTTGGCAACCAAATATTCATGTCATTTCATCGATATATAAACACAATTTTTGACGAAAAAGAAATTTTATTAGATACCTCTTTGTGTCTACGAAGATTTCAATTATGATTTTTGTTTGAAGAATCACTTGATTAGTTGTCGCATGTTTTTGAGTTTATGTTTTTTTCAATAAATTTCTCGTTTACTCTTTCAATTTCATGACTGTTAAGCATGAAATTGAAATAAGCTTGGCATAAACACATCACACAAATTCTAAAAATTTATCCTTATAAAACTGGACTAGAATTTGAAATACCTAATGATCTCAAAATCCTTTAAGAGTGTTGAACATATCGTTTTGTGAGTGTCTCTATAGCATTAGGATATGAGCTGATCATGTTTGAGTTATGCCTTGATCATTTTTCAAATAATGTTTTGAGTGTTACTCTACACCTTCACGATAATTTTTGGTTCTAAAACTATGATATAAATATATAATCTGAATGATACCCTTGACCATCATATCACAGTCTAATCATTGTATTACATGGCTATTAGTCATTCTATGAAACCATTACACCCCTATCCTTCTTACCTGAGCTCGCATTCATTGCATCGTTTGATGGTGCTTCGTAATTTGGGGTTAAGTTCTTAGCATAGGAGGTGGTTTTTGAGTGTGTTTGTCCTCTGGTTTATGGTTTAATCAACAACTAAAGTGGTGGTCATGGTGGCATCCTCCAAAATTCATATTTTTCGGGTCACCTTCGACAATGCAAAACATATCGTTCGTATCGGGTGGTTTCAAACACAGATTCCTCCTTTTTACACCTATTAGTATATCGTAACCAAGTTTATGGACCCTGTAGTTAGGATAGAGCCGAATGGCTCACATGATCTTATCTCCCATGATGATGTTGTGGATGATATCGCAGTCTTTGGATGGGTTAATTTTATACAGTCGTTCAAGGGTTTAAACCTTGAAATCGCCCAAGATTTCACCAAGACCTTCGATGGTGCTGGAGCCAAAATATGTGACTTACAGTTGCAAGTCAGTGAGAAATCAATAGAAAAATCCATGGGCCTGTCACAAGAAGGAGACCACTGGTTCAAAAACCTAAAAATCGAAGGTATTCCTTGGCATCTATTGATTATTTCCAGGAATTCACACTACAACGTTAAAGGTACACCCATAAATCTGTTCAAGCCTCGATGGCATGGTTTGTTATTGATTATCAAGAAATTCATCACCTGTGAGGGATGATATGGATTGGTATTTTTATTTCATATACACATGTTAATGGTATTCTTAGGGTTTAAGTTAAACATGCCTTTTTATCTGCTTAAAAGATGAAAAAAGATGGCCAGATTCTATCAGAGACAAAACCCCAATTCAGAATCCAATCTCTTTCACCATGGCTTGATCTGAGTCTTGGTTGTTTCCCATTTGTCGAAGGAAGGAGATAGTTTACAAATATTCCTGGTTAGGAATCCTTTGTTTTCACTTCCACCTGAACCGATCATCAATTTACCCCTGTGTTTTGACGAGTCTACCGACCCTTGCCCATCGACTCACTCTCTGCAAGATCTTCATGTCGAATTACAAGTTGCAGAACACCTTGCGTTACCCACCAAAACCCTTGTTGATTCTCGTCAATCAATCAGAGACACACACCAGAGGCACAAATTTGTTCCTAAGAAGTCGTTAGAGGAAGTGTTGGATAAATTAAGGGGTAAGGTATATGTCGCCCCTAATCTTGAGCAAGATTTTGTTGATGAAAATGAAATTAAAATCAAGCAGCGGGGCAAACAAAAAACGTATATGGTTCGGGATCTATATTTAAAGAACAAAGGGAACAACTGACGTCTTTCCAGGATGATCAAGAATCGACGTCAGAACCGCGAAAATCCTATCCCCACCATTGATATTGAAGACCTGATCTCTGTTGACGATACCAACTCTGATCCCGCTAAAACAAATTCACCTCGATACAATTTTGTGTCTAAATTGCCTCCATTTTTTAAGGAGCAAGAGGGATTTTCAGGTATCCAATATGACCTAAAAAAGATTATGGAGCAGGGTAAACCTTTTAACTCAGATCAAACTCGTCCATTGCCAAATCTAGAACAAGTGTACTATGAAGGTTGTTTTGATTGCATCTAGAGATATTACTAAGACATCCCTTATCTTTAGGCTCAACTAAATCAAGTAATGGCTCGAAACTTAGTTTTGGAAAAGGTGAATGAGGATCTGAGAGCTAGCATCCGATCGAATCCCCCCAGGGCCAACAAATGTTTCAATAGGTCAGGAGATGTTATCATAAAAAAATCCACCTGTTTCAACGTTGTTGTAAATTCATAATTGTCCCATGTTTCATTTTCAAAGTTTTAATTGGTAAACACTCTTCTTGGAATTCACATTTGATTTGTTTAAATGATAACTGAATTTGTTTCTATTTGGTTATATTTAGACTAGCTACAAAATCAGAGATTCTGTAGCTTTTCTTTTAATTTATTTATTTGATTGTTTTCTAATTTAGATTTCATTTTTCTCTTTTATCGAGTGTACAACGGATCAATGTGAAAAGGTTAAAGGAACGAGTTAATAGTTGGGAATACAACAAACTTGTAATTTCGTTTTTAAGGAACAATTTCAAGAATATTTGAATGATGTAACTATTTTTAATAGTTGTCTCAACAAACCTATCTTTATGGTTATTTTTTAGTAAATGCTTTATTAAAATATATTTGTCTCTATCTTGTATGATATGAGAAACATACTATGAATTTGGTTTAAATAGCAGTGTTTTCCCGGGAATAATGACAACTCTTTTGGGACCTGATGATGGACTTATATTTTGAAAATATATGGGATGCAATTTACTTTTTGGCTTTAGTCCTTCTGTAGACTGTGCAATGTGATTGTTGGTTCTCATATAATTTCTGGACATGGAAACCTTATTTGTATTGAATTAGCTTTAGATTGTTCTACATTTATGTTTTCATGTTGTGTTTACTTTTACATGGTTCGTCCTCCATTGGTTATTTTAATATCTATGACTAATCATCTATCTATACATTTTGATTTTACATCGAATGTTGGGTTGTTGATAATACCATTTGCCGATGATTGGAGTTCATTTTGTCTTCAGCTTTTGGACAATTTAAAGTCACATGAGTGAAAATCTATTTGTCTTTCTGTTATCATAGATCGTTTTTGAAATATGAAGGATTTCCTTGAGTTACTTCAGGAAATACTGTTCTTGCTTCTTGTCATAGATCTATACTTGATAACAGGTTAAGTGGATCTTACATTACGTAGAAAGACGAATATAGCTTAGCACCTTTTTCTTTTGCAGCTGATCAACATCAGGTTAGTTAGCTTTCTTTTATTTGATTTGTTTACTTTACAAATGAATAATGATTAAACCATTCAAACTTTAATGCTTTGTTCATTATAGCTACATCATTTCTAAATATTATTCGTTCATTTGTGTTGTCGATTATTCATAGTGTAAGAACAATTTCCTTTATTTTTGCATCTTATTTAACTTTGATTCATTAGTTTAAACCATCATTTTCATAAGGATTTATTTAAACCTTGTAACTGTACATATCTATTGTATATAATACTAATACTAGTTAAGTAATCATATTAGTGTGTTTACTGATAGGATTATACATTTAGTTAGTTTTACCTCTTTTAATTATTGTAGAATCCTAGTTGGCTAACAGAGCCATAAAACCCGTCAGGGTAGATTATTCCAAATGAATTGGGTTAAATAGACAACTCGGACCAAATCTTCCCTTCTCATTGACGGTGTGTCATAAACGTCCGTCAACAAGCCTCAACTTCATGAGAGATTTACTCTTTTTGTCCTCTTTATAAGAGTCTTCAATATCTTCACCAACTTAAGTCTTAGAGCCTGTCACATCAACAACTTCCAAATACACGTCAAAACTAACTTTGATACCACTTGATCTGAAAATACTTAGATACCATTTATTCCTTTAAAATATACATATAACATCTAACTTGATTCATAATTAGTTCTTGATCGTATTGAGGTGATTTGCATAAAAATGATGTTGTGCTCCTTATCAAAAAACTCATAAATTGATGATTAATTTGCATATTACCGAGATGACACAGTAGAAAATAAAAGAACTCAATTTACATATATTAATGACATAATTCACTTCATCTTCAAGTCCTCTTAGATAGTAAGACAATTCTTCATCATATCAAAATACCAAATTACATTACAACGTGGGCTTACAAAAAGACAATTTAATGGCCTCTCTTTATTTCCACTACTCAAAACAAGAAAATGAGTTCACCATTAGAATCCTTACGAAATTATGAGAAAATTGAGTATAAAATTGACCAAATTTTGAACTGGCTCAATTTCACCCTCTTTACATGGAAAACGATGCATTATGGTGCTCATTAATGGAAATCTAGACTAAGACTTTTACAAATGACCTCTGATAAAAAAATAGACCTCAAATTCATACTCTTTGTGAAAATCATGAAAAATGAGTATAAATGTTCCTAGGTGCAGTCATTATACCTCATGGCATGCATATC
>ML804698.1:40036-102693 GCA_009831015.1 Picea engelmannii
ATTCTACGTGCCAATTCCATCGTTTAATCAATCGCTTAATCACAGGGTTTACATAGCTCGGGACTTATGAAACATTCAACGTATAATCTACCTTTGCAAACATAGTATGTCAAGTATCGATTTGTAAAGTCGAATATGATTAATTCATGCGCCTTGAACCATTTCTATCATACCTTATAAACTTGTCCATGTATTCGGTGCATATTGTATATGTTTGTATTCTAAAGTCTTAGAACCATGCAATCAAAATTTCTTCATTTACTAATCGAGTGAAAGTCCAAAACCAAGGATAAAAACAATATGACCAAATCCATTATAATTTTCATAAGATAAGAACAAGACCAATAACTTTTATGCCCAAAGGTTTAACAATGAAATATATCCAATCGTGCAATCAAAGTAAGATAATTCTCAAGAACATAAGTTTGATAAAACCTTTAGCAGTCATGTGATAAACCAGTGATCAAGTATCTTTCATCAAATCAACCAAAGACGATGACAATCTTAGCAACGAAAGAGGTGTTTTCACACTTGCAGTTTGTGAAAACTGAGTCGAAATTGAATTGCAACGGTCGCAAAAATGAGACGAACGTCTAAAAGCACAATGCGACAATGATTTGTCGTAATACGACAAGGGGTGTAGGCAGCTTTTTGAGAGCAATAAAAAAAAATGGGTTGGCTGCCAACAGGATCCATGCCCTCGGTCTGTGTGCAAGGATTGGGATCCATGCCCATTAAATAGGTTGTGGGCCCAACTCCTTCACGCACCTTCCGCTGATGTCAACATCGGATTAAATAAAGATTGGTTAGGTTTGTTGTAACAAGTGGCCCACATGCCCTAGTGGTTAGAACCTTGGATATATCCCGGAGGTTCCGGGTTCGATCCACCACTATGCACATACATTTGTTTTTGTTAGTATATAGTTATAACTATATACTATATAGTTTGAACCTCCCCTGTAAATCTTGGAGTTGGTTGCAGTCATATGATATCAAATAAAATCATGAACTATGGGTCGAGGGCTTAGGCCCTCAACCCTTTTTGCCACCAACCATTTCAATACATCACTTTAAATAAATATGGCGCCCTTTGAGGTTAAGTAACATTTGTATGGTGCATTGGTAACAAAGGTTTGGTAAGGTTTATGGAGGTCACAGGTTCGACCCCCATCGAATCCATAATTTTAATTAACCTTAACCATTAATGGCCAATGGGATGCTTCCTTGTGGCAACATCTCATTGGTTTATCCTTGCCATGCGTCAACCAATGATTAGTCCACCTGTATGTATGGTCATGCCAACACACCTACCCAGTCGACATATGCTCATGCCATGTAGCCCCTTGGGGTGTGGCCACGTCATTTCCATACAATTGTATGGTTATGCCATGTGTCACCCTTGCAGTGGTGACACATGTCACCTTGACCCCTTTGAATTTGACTTTTAACCTAGTTGACTTGAACTTTGACCAAACATATCTTTTTCATACGAACTTTGTTTGAGGCGATTTTTGCATCATTGGAAAGTTATCGTTGATATCTACGCATTGATGGTGTTTTTGAGAGAATTTGGGATGGTTGAATTTTGAGATTTTATGGATCCCCTGGGATGTCTGTGAGCATTCTGGATCCTCTTGGACCTTTGTGAGCATTCCTTAGATCCTCTTGGATCAACCATATTGTTGAGCTTCCCAGACATTCGGATTGTGGGTAGTCTATTGAAGTACCCCTTTTGGAGTGTTGATTACAAGTTCAAAAGATGGTTTCTCTAATGTGAGAGGACCATTGGGTGGTGTAGTCAATGGAGGATCCTTAGATGAAGGTTCCCCTTCTTGGGAGTCATAGTTCTTCGCTTTGGTGGATAGTGCCACCGTTGATTTAACCATCATAATATTTATGGTTGACGACTGTGCATTTCCCCTAGGTGGAGGTGAAGGAACTTGTGTGACCATTTGTTGTTGTTGGGGGGAAGGATTGATTAATACCGCTAGTTGGGAAGGAGATCCCCCTTGCTCGAGGTATTGGTGAACCTTGTCAAGGCAAGGGAAGTCTTTGGTGAAGTGGTATTCCTTACATACCATGCAAGGATATGTTGCCTTTCTTTTGTTTTTGCCCCCAACATTGGGGTCTTGGGTGTTTGTACTCTCTTGCTAGTTAGAATATTTTTTGGATTTATGCTTGTTTTTATTCTTTCCTTCGGATTGTTGAGATGAAGAATATTGAAACACATTCACCTCGGAGGTTTGAGCAAGAGAGGGAGTTGATTTGGTATTGGTACCAGTATAGGATGAGACTGGGGTGTAGGATTTATGACCTTGTTTCCTAGTTGATTGGGTCGAAAACTGTATTTTTATGGAGCCTACCATGCCATAGGCATGGGATCCCAGAGCTGGTTTTGATGGATCATTCGACGGTCGAGGAGCATGAGGTATCAAATCATAAAGTGTGCCAGATTGGGACTATACTAGATCTACATATTGAGCATGAATGATCGTCTACCCCTTGGTGACAATGCTTCCCATGGAAACATATCTACCAATAGGCAGTAAGAGAGACTTTTTGAACCAATCTACCAGGAGTTGTTATAGAATTGGAGATTTAATCAACTGGCGATGCCACCTCCATTCATGAATGTGATTAGAAATATGAGTGGAGGTGGATTGCCTAAGTGAGGTTAAAATATCAGTACCAGTCTCATTCTGAATTGGTAGTTGGAAATGAGTCAGAAATGCCATAGGAGAATTAAACTCGATAAAGGAGTTTCGTGGCAGCTCAATATACCATTTTTTCTTCGAACCTGTGAGCGTTCTCTGGAAAATTCTTAATCAAATGGAATCGTCCATCAAGGAGTTAGAAGAACACCAAAGATGGAATGTTATTACGTGGTTGTTAGGATCTTCTCCAGGTTTCCCGTCGAACTTTTGGATTTCGAAGGGTATTTTGGTAGGGATGGGTGGCTAGAATGGGACATGTTGTGTGGGATCATTGGTCAAACATGAAAAATCCGATAGATCTAATGTAGCCAAAAAAGGAATTCATCGATTTGATTGCGAATACTGGTAGTGCAAATGTGGCATCGAGGTACCAGTAGAACCATATACAGGTTGTGATGGCATTGTAACACATGGTGGTCCTACCATATACTGTTGTTGAGGGGGTTGGGGAGTAGGAAGCATGGGGTTCATGGTTTGAGCATGAAAATATCCTTTCAAAGGGATACTCGTCGAATTAGGTTGACCCCATGGAGTGTTTATAACTCTCGGATATGGTAGACCAGTATAAAGTCCTATAAGGCCTGATGGAATGGTCTGCCCCTAGGTTTGAGGTTGGTTTCCAACAAGGAATTGTCCTGGCTGGTTTTCAGTAAGGGATTGATCCCAAACTGGTTGTTTCTCCACAGTTGGAGGTTGCCCCCAATTGGTTGTTTCCCCTAAGGTGGATTTTTCCCCCATATTGGTTGTTTCCCCACAGCTGGAGGTTCCTCCCCAACTGCTTGTTGTTCCCAAGGTGGATTCCCCCCCCATGTTAAATATTTCCCTGTAGTTGAGGGTTACTCACCAACTGGTTGTTTCTCCCGTGTTCAAGAGGGCCCTACAGCTGAGGGTTACCCCCTAGTTGGAATTCCCCCACCAATGGGAGGTATAGAATAACTTCCCATATGAAAATTTTTTGTAGGATGAATAATTGGTGTGACTTTCATTGGGTTACCTACTTGACTAGAAGGGGGAAAACTAAGCTATTTTTCGCAGGGCCCAAGGCAATAAAACTGTTGGTCACCTGACTAGAGGGAAAATGTATATAAAATCCAAGTAAAGCACTTGGAGTATACACATGTGTAGCGAGAGAGGAAGGAGTAGAACTTATGTTCACAGGCTGTTGTGACGGGGTAACATGGTTCAATGATGTTCCCCACAAATGATAAGTTACATGGGTAGTGATGTGTTCCTGAGAAACTATCTCAAGATCAAGTGGGGATCTCACTATTGCATCTGTATAGTTAGGTGTTGTTGCATTCCAAAAGATCACCTGCTGTACAAATCTCGTGGTAAGCGATAAGAAGAAAAAGAATCAATAAAACTTGTTTAAGGAATATCAACAAGTAGTGGGTTATAAGGACTAGTAAAAGGAGGATTTGCAGGAGGGATAGAGCCTTCCTCGATGATTTCTACCTCCCGTTCGAGATGCTCATTTGGGGGAGCTATGCTCCTAATTTCAGAAGAAACCTCTTTGTTAATAGTTCCTTCGTTTGAATGGTTGTGTGGAAGATAGTGTTCGTCAAGTTCCAACCCTTTTATTCTCCGAGATATTTGGAGACCTTGGTCAGCCACAGTGAAAGTGTAATAGAAATAACGATCCTTAAGGACAACTATGAATGTCGAAAGAACACACCCCTAATAAATATAAAGGTAATAAACCAAGAAAACAATAAGTTAAAGGATCTTCTGAAGATGGGATATCAAGCCATCAACGAAGATATGAGAAACAATTATGATCATCTTCACACAACAGTTCCCTAAGGTGCAAGTAAGAGCTCGGAAGAAAATACCCTCTTGGTTCGTCGAAGCTGAGATTGAACGTCTATCACAGGTACCACAAAGAATCCTCGTTGCACTCACCTATGTGGATACCAAGGACAAGTCACTAAGGTTACCAATTCACAAAGATGAAACCGGGCGGAACAGTCGTCAGTCATGACTATCGTGTGGGCGGGGAATACTAGGTCAAATCCTAGCACTCAAAATTTCAAGAACGTTGGAGTTACACTTGGGACGTCCATGTCTTGAAATACCCAAAACACAAATTAGTCCCACCCTGAAAATGGGGAGGATATATCTCAACCAATTTCTTAGCTTGACCTAATGCTTAACTTGCGTGTGAGGCAAGCTTTCCCAGAACCGGTTTTGTTACTAATATATTTTGACTCATTAATTGTCCTAGTTTGGTTTAGCCACCTTGGAGAATTTACTCATGTTTTCCTAATCCAAAGGCCCTATCCTTATACTATTGTTGGTGTTCTATAAAATAAAAAATGTCTAATTAATTTTGTTAATCACATTGGTTAATTTTAATGGCTTTTCCTTACTCAAAAGGGTGTACAAATATGCAACTGGTGATGTAATGTCTTGACTCCAAAACCATGCAGAAAGAATGAAATGCAAAGATTTTTCTTTCAATGAATTCTATCTGCGAGAAGGAGAAGCGATCTTTTTCTTCTTAATGTAAATAAATTCCCAAAAGCATGCAACTTTCACTTTTCCTTTATCAAATGGAGAAGATTTGAAATGCCAAACTACCAAATTAATGTCCTTGAAATCCAAAAACAAAGACAAACTCTAAAATATGTACCAAAAACACTCCACCTATGAAAGTAGGATGCAAAATTTTTGTTTTCTTCTTTCCAAATTGCATGAAAAATCAAAAGAAACTTTATAGAAAGGAGCAAGAGGTCTCAAGAAAATAAACAAGTGTAACATTCAATGCAAGAAACATGAACTACTCTTTGAATGCAAAATTTCTTTAATATATGAGTCAAAGAATGAAATTACTTTTGGTTTTCGCAAACATGGTCCACCCACTAACTAGAATGCCATTACTTTTGGTTTTCACTTTCAATCAAAATGAAAGGATTCAATTATACTTGCAAAGAAATCAAAAGCTAAATAAAATGAAGAAAACAATCACCCAATGAATAAAATATTCAATCGCAAGGACATCTTCAACACATAAAATTCAAGCTTTCAATGGTAAAAAAAAATAAATCAAATGAATTGAAAAAACTTGCAGAATGATTGTTGGAATAGATCTAAGAAAGACCTATGATATTGTAAGAAAAGACATAAAGCATATATGGGCTAGATTTGAAGGATGTCCCTTCAAAAACAACCTTTTAGTGGATGGTCGCACCTTGTTATTCAAGACAAAGTGATCAGTCGCACTGTGTATGTGGAGGGACTCATGACCCAAGCATTGGTTGCAAAGATCATTGTGGTTTCTAGGTGTTCACATGCTGTAATGGAGAAACTCACGACTAAAATTGGGGCGGTCGCTTTGTGTGCACGGGAAGACCACAAACGCAATCCTACAAGTGCAAAAACTAATAACTCTAAGGCAGATCTATTAGATCTGGGACTAAACACTTTCAAACAGACTCAAAAAAGACTTATGGGCATAATGAAAACGAAAATCAAGGCTTAAAACAAGCAAAGATGTTGAGAATATAAATTTAAAAATTGAGGAAGAAAACTAAATAAATAGTAATGACTTCCCCAGCGGAGTCGCCAGTCTATTGTAGGATAAATGTACCTTGTAGGAGTTACCTCCCTTAGGCTCTTCCTAGACCTAAGAAAGAATAGAGATGCAAGCTAAATACTTTCCTAGATCTAAATCATACATGAAAATATCTATGAGATAAGAGGATGAGAAGCATACCCGATACTTCGATGATTGTCCCTGCATGCTGCTTGGTCGTTCGCTCCTTTGAAGATATCCTTCACTTTCACAAACACAGGTATGTACACATAGGAAACAACAATTACCTTTCAGGAGATCAAACATAACATGTATAAAACATAGATCTAATAATATATCACAAAGACATGAAAATATTAACTCTCCATGAAGATTATAATCACCTTATACAATTAATTAGAGGGGAAAATCATGTGTATCTTCTATTAATAAGGAAAAAATATTACAACTTACATACAAATGGCTTTATGAAGCTTCTCCCAATTTCCTTGTCCAAGCTCCATAATCAATTTGACATTATAATTTTACTCTATATTTTCCTCCTCCTTTTTCCCATGAGAGACCCTCAATATATAGGATAATGGAGATAATATGAAGGATAAGTCTTAGGCACTCAAGATAGAAGGCTTCTCGAGGTTGGATTATGAAAAATATGATATTTCATCTCATATCTTGGTAACTAATGCTAATTGAGGATTAATAGACCCGGTTGTGCCCTGCATTCCTATAGGATGCAACCAATCGTGGTTTGCAAGAGAGAAAGGCACGACCATAAATTTGGGTCACGATCTGTAAAAGAACGGCTCACAACCAAGAAAAAAGATGGTGTATACTCAAGGGAAAAGAACTTAGTGTTTCAACCTGATAACCTCTAGAGAATATCCATTAGGTAATCATGTGGCAAATAACTGCATAACATAAGTATAAGGACAAACTCAGTAGATAATCACATGTGCACTTAGAAAAACAAAAACCCTTAAGTACATTAAGTAATGATTTTTATCTTACAATGTAAGAGGGATGGAATATCCCTAAAAAAATCACTCTTTGCATCATCTCATCAAAACAATTTGGCCTAATATACTGCTACTATAGGAAACGATGATGGAAGCGATGCATGTAAAAATATCATGACTGAATTACTGCCTAATTGGAATCTCTCAACACTTATCTCATCATGTCATTTTGGTGTACTGATCACTAGATGAAATTCCACCTTTATTAAGCAAAATGAGGTCTTTTATAAATCAACCATATTTACTACTCTTTGCTCCCATAATTGGAATATGTATTTTGACCTTTTTAATAGATATAGATGTTCTTCTATGGCCAAGAAATAATTATGGGACAAATACTAGTGGGTGGGGCTTTAGCTTCAAATGACATCATAATTGGAGGATACCTAAATTATTCTACTTCTATTTCTAATATTTGGGGGTCTATTGCCCGACTTGATCAGATGGTTGATTATATGATTTCTTATAATGAATTGCAATGTTTGGTGGACATTGAACCACTAAAAATTGAGCCAAGATGATCTAACCACTGTAAAAGTAGAGAGGCAATGGACAAAATGTTGGACATATCGCTTATTAGGATCCTCTAATCCTTTTTCTCTCAAACTTTAGATCCTTGGTTCCAAAGTGGGGAGACTAGAATAACTACCCAGTGTAATTGGAATTAGATGATGGCAACAATAAACCTCCAGCCCCTTTCAAATATATTGTTCCTTTTTGGTTTAACTATGAAGAGTTCCAAGACTTGGTTCAATCCATTTGGATGCAACATGACCCTCTCAACAAATAATAGTGCCATGAAATAGTTCCAAATGAATCATGTAAATCTCAAATCATTAGATAGGGTATAAGAAAATTTCAAATATTCACAAGTTGGTCTCACTATCAGTGAAGACATAATATAAAAAATCATGGAGAGTGTGATTACAGATCAAGGAAAGGAAGATAAGTTGTAGGAATTTGAAATTCTAGAAAAGGAATGGAAGCAGATAATAACTTAAGAGGAAGCCAAATGGGGAAATTTTTTTATAGTAAAATGGTTAGTAGAGGGAGACTCAAGTACACATTTTTTCATCGACAAGCTATCCAAAGGAAAATGAAAAATACTATATGAAAAATTACAAATCAAGAGGGGAAGTTTGAGAATGTTTCAAGAATATCTTGAAGGAAGAAACTAGATATTTCATCTCATTCTATAAAGACCCAGGAAAAGAGACTATAGGAGATATGCTAGTTGTGTCCTCTTCTTTTGGGAAATTTTCACTAACGAAGATAAACAAAATATGCTCAAACTAATAAATAAAGAAGAATTGTTGCAAGTTATGGATTCTCTATAAACATAAAAATCCTCGGTGTTGAATGGATGACCCATATATTTCTATAAGGACTTATATGCGGAAATTAAGGATGGCATGTTAAAATCCATGGAATAATCCTGCACCTCAGAAATACTTTTGAAATCCTTCAACTCCACCTTTATAGCGTGCATCCCAAGGACAAATGATCCTAAGTCTTTTGATGAATTTCATTCGATCTCATTATGCAATGCCATATACAAAATGATAACAAAGGTCATATCCGTCCAAATGAAGCATGTTCTATCAAACCACATATCAATGGAAAACTCAGTTTTCTTGATGATCATAAAATACATGTTGTCATTATCATTGCATAGGAGATCCTATACACAATCAAAACTAAGAATCTTCCATCCTTCTTTCTAAAAATCAACCTTTCAAAAGATTTTGATCATGTTAGTTGGCTATATATGCATATTCACCTCATTCATTTAGGATTCCATCCACATCTAATATCCTAGATTGAAGAATGTTACTACTTTGTGGATTTTATTGTTCTAATTAATGGATCGACTTCCTCTTTTACCCCATCTAGGGGCCTTTTCCAAGGTTGTTCCCTCTCTACACTCTTATTCCTTTTAGTGGTAAACAACCTTTGAAAATGTATGCCTAGAGAGAAGGAGGAGGGATTGATATGGGGCATTAGGATCTCAACTAATTTGCATATAACCCATATTCTATTTGTGGATGACCTTATGTTGTTTAGTACAAGAATAGTAGGGGAAGCATGAACTTATGATAAAGTCCCAAACTCTTTTTTTTAAAACTATGGGAATGCTTATTAATCAAAGAAAGACTATTATATGTTTTCACCATGTTTCTTGGATCAATAAAGAAGCCACCAAAAGTTTTCCTTTTGATGTGCATGCCTTTACAACATAGTTCAAATATTTAGGGTACTTCCTAAAAGAAAATAACCATGCAAGAATTGACTAGATTTGGATGTCAGAGAAAATACAACATGGAATAAATTTAGGTGTAATCGATGGTTATGAATCAGAGGAAGTTTAATCCTCATCAAAAGCATTATGGAAGCCATCCTTGTCTTATAGTGTACACTAGTCATTATTTCTAAATGCATCATTGACAAAATCAACAAAATGGCTAGAAGAGTTCTTTAGTCAAGAAATAAGGAGAATGACACCATCCCTTGGGTGAAATGGGAGAGAATTTGCAAACTAAAATAAGAGGGTAGCTAGAGGTTAATGGATTTAAATCTATTTGCACAAGCTCTAGCTACTATGTCAATTTATCACTTCGTATCTAGATCGAGGATTTGGCATAAAATCCAATTAGGGAAGTATATACATCCCCACACAATGATGGATTGGATATGAAACCTAGTAAAGATCACAATAGTCACCTGCATTTTTAGGTGGACCCTCACTAAATCATATCCTATTATTGGAGCTCATATCACTTGGAAAGTTGGGAATGGAGAATCCATTAGAATTTCTGAAGAGTTATGGATTGGGATGGACTTTGACTTCCAAATCGTGGAGGGTTTAAGAAATTTATTTTCTTCTAGTGGTATAATATACCTTTCAGATATTTATGTTGGTACATAGAACGACCTTGGTCACTCTACCAAGAAACAAATTGGTGATCTAAACATTCCAACAAACATTCATGATTCTTGGGGCCATTTCCAAATACTCCTAGTTCGAGTAGGAATAGAAGTAAAAAAAGACAAAGATTATCTCAAGTGTGGATAAAACCCCAAGACTAGTGTGTACTATGTGAAATTGGGATATCAACAAACACTTCAACTTCTCTCTTGGTATAACAAAAAGGACAAGCAATGTTGTCTATGGAAAACAAAATCCCCTCTTAAAACTAAGATGTGTACACATATGGCTCTAGAAAATTGATTACTCACTTGGGATCAATTATAGAAACAAAATTTTGAATCCCAAGTATCTTCTATGTTTGTATGGAATGCCCTCAAACCATGTACCATCTCTTCTACCAATGTCATTTTTCTCTCAAAGTATGGTCACACTAAAACATCATATTTGTGGTATTAAGTACTACGACACAACAATGGAAGAGATGTTGGAGAACTACGCCAATGAGTATAAGGATAGGGAGGATATATCAACAATGCCAAATTTTTACATATGGACAATTTGGCTTCATCTGAATGATCATGTTTTCAATAACTCTAGCATCTCCTCCTTAAAGTCTTCTTCAAACTTAAGTGGGTTTTATCTCTTATACATTAGACTCAAAAGGTAAGAAACCATGGGCATATCCCTCCTCTAATTTTGTATCACTCATGTTATCGCACAATTTGTAGTTTGGGTAAAGCCCAAATCAAGAAACAAGTATGTGACACAACTGGGGACACCTATCATTGTCACCTCAATAGATAACCCCCTCATTTTAGTGATGGACAAGTCCAACACAAGGGAGGTTTTCCGGGTGACCCTAGGGGGATTGCAAGGGGAGAGAGAAAGAGATAAAAGAACCACCCCTATAGGTCACGAATAAAATGTCTTAAGGCTTGATGGATAATGAATATAGGTCAAGGAAAAATTTTCCAACGTTGTGTACCTGCAAAACAATGTTAGAAAAAACAAACCAAGACAATATATGATGATATAAGCCCCGAGACAAGGGGGGGATCAACAAGAAATCTTGTTGTCCCAGAATTGCAGCAATAGAAAAGTTATACATCAGAAATGACAAAGTTATAACATTTGCAAATTACATAATCTAATCAGCCTATAATATTGGACAAATTAGTATGGAACTTAGAGATAATATTTCGATGCTTGAAACAATGAATTAGATGACAAAAGAAGGTTGTAAAAATGAGTTATTAGAAAATTATTATGACAAACTTATGTATGTATCTTATTATTTCTACAAAAGCAACTTTTAACCAACAAAATCAGCAAGCAAGCCACCCAATCAATTTCCCTTGAAAAGTAGATCAAATTTCACTGCTTACATGCAAATTTCAGCAGTCAAAAGTGAAGAAAACTTGTTGAGAAAGAGAGTTTATTGCATCCCTAATGGTTGTAGCTTAATGTTTATTACAACAGACTAATCATTTGGCCAATCAAGATGCCTTTGAAACACAAGAGATCTGAAATCATGTAAAATTTAAATCCATCTTGAAAATTTCCAAAACCTCAAATTTCACGTTTACCAATGCAACATTTAACAATCTCCAATGCAAAGATTAGTGCCTTGTTATTGGGTGAATGGAGTCTCTACCTTGGAAGGAAAACTAAACAAAGAGGAAGAAGAGGTCTTTTTTGATATTTAAACCCTTATAAAACCCAACGATAATCCTTCCCAAGCGTCTAGTTTGGAAACCAAGATGAACTACGGTTTGAAGTTTCTCCAGGGGTGTAAACCCTCTTACTTCCTAGAGAAATAAACCCTAGAAAATCCTTGAAACAAGGGTGTAAACCCTCTTACTTATTGTTACAATCCTTATATCCCTTCAATAGCAAGAATAAATAAACCTTCGTGGAGGGTGTAAGCCATTTTACTCCTCCTAGGGTTTAAGATATTTTTTCTTGAATTTAAACAAGCAAAACAACAATTAATTGCAGAAATTACTTACCAAATCCAAGAGAGAGCATGCAATAAACCCTTATTACCAATATATCATCCTAAAATTGCGAAAGAAACACCACCAAGAGAATTTTCTAGCTTTTAATGCTCCAAATAACAAGTGTTGCATCCATTATGACAAGAAAAGAGAGATAGTGAATTTCCCAAGGAGGGAGAAATTTCATTCCAAGAGTGGTAATATCAAGTGATAAGTTATATGAAAATGAAAATGAAAATGACTTGCCTCATATTTATATGAGGAAACCCAAGTTGTTGGCACCCAAATTTTTGGATTTAGTTTTGAGCGTGTGCACAAACAAAGTTGTGCACCTTCATTCAAATGTTTTGCGTGCACCTAAGGTAATGCATGAAGAATGGAAAGAGTGCACGTTAGGATGAGTTTCGACTACTCGAAACATGCCTAAAATATTATTGAATGCGCGTCGATCCCAGTTTTGATGCACACCGAAAATCAAGAAGACGGATGTCGAAATCAAGAAAAGAATCGTCAGGAAATCCTCTTGAACGATTACAACCAACAACACAAGGGATTATGGAGCTGACAAAATATGAGTTGGTGGGGTAGTTAAGATTGCTCTGATTGTTAAATGCTGCATGGACTGCAGGAAAGTGCCAGAAGTGTGTAAGGCAGTTTTTTCAGTCGAGCGAATGGAGTAGAGAAGAAATAGATAGAGCTCCCAACTAGATAAATCTATAAACGGAAGCAGTGATATCAGAAATGGGGTTAGCCAGATGTTTTAGAAGAGATGCATTGAGTCCTTAGTATCAAGATCGCTCTAATCCTATTGTAATATTCTAGTGCTTTTGATTATACTTATGTGTCTGTTATATGTCTAAGTCTTGAGAGAAGGCACATTGCGCAATGTGTTGTATTCCTGAGGATTTATATAGACGATATATGAAGTTCTATGGTTGTCATATATATATATATATATATATATATATATATATATATATATATATATATATATATATATATATATATATATTATGCGTAATATATGCCTCTTTTGTGATGGAGTGACATTAGTAATAAAGGTGCTACATTTATGATTTATTTTGTGTCTATCATGTATGCGCTGGTATGTGTGTGTATTGTTTTACTTCTTAGTCCTAACAATTTGTCAGATATGAGTCGCATGAATGCCAATCCCAATAGATCTTTTTATATTTTGCCTGCATCTCGAGTGAGACCTTCCTTGGCCTTGGCCGAGGATTGATATATCAATGCTCTATGATTTTTGTTGGACAACTCTGGATGAACCATGGGTATAAGATCCCCGTCATTAAGAAGGACACGCACAAGCATGGATCAAAATTCCCAACAAATGGTTCCATTGCTGGGACCTAAAAGTATTGTTAGGAATGATGAAAGAAAGAGATGAGGTGGCAACCATCTCGGGAGGAAATTCAAGACTGGTTGACTATGAAAGAGCATGAGTTTTCCCTACAAGAAACTAAAGGGTTGACCGTGAATGTGAAGAAATGGAAAGATGATTATCTTTACATGGATATGCATGAGCTTTTCTTTGCTAAATTTCCTTGTTTATTGTTTGAATGGTTTAAAAGGTAAACCACTACCAATTCTACTGTGTGGTCGTTGGAACTAGTGGTTTGGGATCAATCTAAGCTTGAAGGATTGAAAGTGTTTGAAAATAAGTGGACTCAAGCCATTGACTTCTGGTTTGCTTGAGTCAAAGAAGGCTATGTTATTGAATTTGTCGTGGAATACACCGACTCTTTCAGCGACGCTGAAAGAAATTTTGCGGAAGGTCCAAGAAAGTGGATGATGGAAGAGATTCCACTTTGGATAAAAATGTTGTTCATGGAGAAATGGTTGATGCACATGGAGCTTGATCGAATGGATGAGCAAAATCCCCTAGTGTAAGGTGGGGAGGAGAGGGGTTGCAAAGAGAGGGGAAAGTCAGAGAGAAAATGGATTCGGTGAGGAGGATCTAGAAATTGTTAAGATGAGGCGAGGAATGGAATGGACCCAGAGGAGCAGAGGATAAAAAGAGTCGAGAGGTATGCAAGAAGAGTTGAGATAAGAAGAAAAGAAAAAAAGAGAGGTGGAAAAGAGTTAGCCAAGGGTGCACGACGAGGGGTCAGGCCTAGGATGAAGAGAAAAGAAATTGCACCAGGTAGTAGTGTGGAAGAGTATGTTGTACTAGAGTGGAGCACATATGAGGATAGGCCCGTGAAGAGGCATGGAATAGAGGATAGGGTGTTCAGTGGGGATACCAATAATGATACCAATAAGGGCTTAGGTGATGAAGTTTGTACCCTTTGGTTGTTTTAGAGTGCCACAACCTTAGAGGAAGATGAAGCACATAGTAGTAGTGCATTGTTAAGAGAGGGAGATAGCACACAAAGTGGTGGTGCATAGATAGGACCTAAAGATAGAGCACACATTTGTGGTGCGTAGATAGGACAGGAAGGTAGAGTGCAGTGTGTTAATGCACTGAAAGAAGAGGAATATGGAGGCTCCCCTAGTGGTGGGGGAGATGAATTGGAAATAGTAGATGGTCTTGTGTGACTACAAATATAAAACTCTTTGGGTCACCTCATGAGAAATTTTAGAAGAAGATGGACTTACCCACCCTTGTACCACCCCCCTTATGCATTTTTAATAAAGAATAAAACACATCAAACAGTGAAGAAAATGGAGTAGAAGAGAGAGAAGAAGAAGATAAAAGAGAAAAGATGAGTGAAGAAGAAGGTGAATCAACAATACTTTACCCTGAGAAATAATGGTGTGGAAAAATCAAACCCCTAGTAGTCAGAGAGGAGGAACTAGCTCAAGTTTGAGGATGGAAAATTAGAACAGTACCCTGAGGCTACCCGTGTTTCGCCAAACAGTAAGGATGATGCAGAGCAACATTGGTTTACATGTGAAGCAATCTAGTCTGTGAAGAGAATCATAGACAAAGTAGTTAAGATTGTGCAGTTGGAGACCATGTTTAGGGATAAAGCCTTGACGTGGTATATGAAGTATAAGGATACTGCGCCAACATGATAGATGAGGTCCATGGTAGAAATTATGAAATATCTGCTTAGGAAGTTCCAAAAAAATAAGTCAGAGTCCCAATGTATTGCAAAGATAAAATAGATCAAATAGAAGGAAGGCGAGACCGTATGGAATTATGACCAGTGGTTTAAAATTTTATTGGATAGGTTAACGTTCCAAATCCAGGACATGCAACACAAGGAATGGTTTATTACTCCCCCATATCCAAGTTCCACTCACCCAGTAGAAGGTGACTACTCAAGCGGAGGGGGTCGAAATTACCATGCACCCGGAAGCTACACTAGGAGGGGTGGATACAAAGGCAAGTTTGGCACAAGTGCAGTCGCAACTGACCAACCTGACAATGCAATTGCAATATATCGCTAAGATGAAGGTTGTGCATGAGCACGTATGGTGTACCACCTATTTCTCAGAAAGGCATCAGAGAGATGAATTTTGTGTCCTCAAAAAATATGTGGAAATGGGCACTTCCAGTCCATTTCCATTTGGGCAGACAAAATGGTATGAGATATGCAGATAGTGGGGCCATGTACCACCCTGATGCCCAAATTTGCACAAGTACCAGATGATGAATAATACTCCATTCTGCGAGTTGATTTGTAAATCCGTTGGGCATGATGTCAATAAATACCACTCACTCTAGTTGATGCAAGAGAATACCCACGATGCATTTTAGGTACAAGAAGCACAGAAGGGTGGTGAGCACAGAAGTGTGGAAAGAGGATGATACCAACGAGGTCCCTGAGGTGGATATGGGTGTGGTAGTAGCCAAGGATATGGTGGAGGGGGAGGTAAGCCCCACACATGTTTTAATTGTGAATAACTTGGTCACGTGTCAAGGTTTTGTACCAAACCGCACGTGCTCTGCGCATACTGCTATATTCCCAAGCATGTCACCGAAGACTGTCCCGACTTGTTGAAAAAGTGGGAGGTTGATGTTTGGGTAGTAACCCGAGGAGGAGTGAATACCGAAGGAAACTTTTACAATGGTGAAGGCTCAGGTCTAAAGTAGGATGGAAAGATAATGAAGGAACTTCGGCCCCCTCCAAGGTTTGATGTTTCCCAGCAAAAGAGGTTCATGCATGATGCACAAAGAGCACTAGAAGAAGTTTGAGCATGAATCAGAGGTAACTTGAGGAGGCTCGGATCCGGGAAGAAGTGAAGAGGGTGACACAAAGGTTGTTGGAAGAAGCTCAGATCCACAAAGAGGTAAAACACACGATGCAGAGGACGCTGGAAGAAGCTCATTGTGTGAGGAATTACAACATGCAATGCAAATATCGGTGAAGGAGGTTCACATGCGCAAAGAAGTACAACATGTGATGCAATAGTCAACATAAGAGGCTCACAAATAGACTAAGTTGTGACATGCTAAGAAGAAACCATATGAAGAACAATGTCGGGAGGAATTGCAATGTGTAGCACACGCAAAAGTCTTACATGACTTGGGTCACAAGGAAGGAGATGAAGACCAAGTAAGTTCTTTTTTGGGTTGTTGTTTAAGATTGCTAAATGATCCATAAGTTGCAAGTAAGTTGACTCATATGTTAACTACTTGCCCGAAGGAATAAAGAGTGGAGGCAACCATATTCACTCCGCTTCCAGAGAGATGTATGTTAGGTTAGCAGGAAAAAGTGCATTGGCTGAGAATTTAAGATGATCCCAGAGCTTGGTGACTATGACATAGATGGAGTCATGATGGATTTGGGTTCCAACGTGAATATTTTTTTGAATAAATCATGGGAGGTGATGGGTAAACCGAAGTTGGTCTAGTGGACCATCCAACTGCGGTTGGCCAATCAATACAAAATCTATCCAATCAGATGACTAGAGCAGGTGGAAGTAAACATAGAAGGAGTAAAAACAAAGGCTGGCTTTGAGGTCATAGAGATTATAATGGATGAATCTAACCCATATCCAACATTATTGGGCATTGAATGGGCCTTTGATAATAATGCAATGTTGAACTTGAAGAAGAGGCATATGTCCTTTGAAATAGACACCCTACGCATGGTCACACCCCTAGATCCATATGAAGGTCGCAGGGAGGGCTACATCAACCCCACCGCTGACGATGAATTAAGTAGCAGAAGTGTCAATTATTATGACACAAATTTTGAGGATGACATGGATCAATGGAAAAAAAAGCTATTTGAAGTACCAACAAGGATGTTTTCACATATCTATGAATAAGAGCACGAGGAAGAATTTGTCTCATATTGGTATGATGGATTGGAACCGATGGACACATTTATTGCATGGATACAACAAATTCATGGGCATTAGAGGGCTCACACTCTTGACATGGTACTCCTAGAAATTCTCGTGCATTGGTGGGATACACATCAGGATCCTTATTGTGAATGGGAATTTATCGAAGCATCCATGCGATAAATATTTTGACTAGATGTCGACATTCATTGATAAACATGTGCTTGTGAAAGGTGTTGGTTAGCCAGGAAATGGCATTGTGCGCGTGGTCAGTATATGAATGTTCGTCACAAGCTACCCAAGAAACACCCTATATCCCTGGCTCCCCAATTCTACACTGGGAATGGCAAGCGAGCCTCAAAATCCCACGACGATATGTTCCATGCACGCTTATTCCTCAGCCCCATTGAGAACACAAACGACTCCAGCATTACCATTGGCAAGATGGTTAGCCAATTGATCCTACCAAAACTGGTTGTGCCTACTCTTCTACCCCCCATGCAGACACTGAATGGTTGTGCTAGCATGCAAATACGTAGCGACCCATCTAGGGTCGCTCCATCCCTCTAAGCCACCAATCAATTCACACTGGGGTGCATAGGACCATGTGTTGCACCTCTGACGAGTAAATTCACACATGTGTAATTTCGTCTACATCTTTATTAATTTCAAAGTTCTAGCGTGAAAACATATTTGCAATATTAATAGTCGAGGTGACAGGTAGTTCTCACACATCCACTTCATCTAATTTCATGAATGATGGCTCCTTAACACCACTAGAAAGAGGATGATTTCCTCGATTCAAGATAAAAGTGGAAGTTACTTGTAGGAATCAACACAAAGCTCTACATTAATGTGATTATGACAAAACAACCTCGAACATGTTGCTCCAACAACCAGACTGGGACAGGGTACCAGAAAACTCAGTGAAAATATGGGACAATGAATTCACATGCTTGAATATCTAAGTGTCATTATGGATTCATTCGATTAAAAACCACCCCAACCTTCCACTTACACACCTATTTTCTCCGTGCTGCATATACTCCTTCACCACCACTACAAAAAAAACCTTCACCAATCCCCACATCCCAATCCACAGGAATAGTCCAGCACCATTACCACCAATTCTAGTATGGATTCATCAAGTAAACCTAAATCTAGACCAAAAGCTAAGGCCATGAAAGAACAACCGCTTCCTGATCATGTACTACCCTGGAGATTCCTATTTGAAGGCCTTCCATTCCCAAAAGTACCCCTGCTCAAGTGTGTCGACTATAATTTCCATGACCCCCACCATTTCCTCGAACTCCAGGTCGATAGATACATAGAGGTCATCCAACGCGATGATGGGATTGGCAAAGTGGTAATACAAGAGTGGGAATTACCCTTAAAGAGATCCTGGATCCTATCCATTATTAAGTGTCCACACTTCAGTTGGGCCTAGTTCATGTAGTCATGTGTTCGGTTCCTCCTCACCAGAGTACAAGGGGTATGCCTTTGGTTGGAATGACTATATCTCATCGACCATGCCATTATACACAGGGCCTTCGGTCTACCCACTTCCAAAAAAAATCCAAAAAATATTCTTAGGGAAAAGGATGCACTGCTAGAGGAGGTGTATTCTAAATATGGTACACAAAGATGAAAACATGGTGTTCTCATCCCTGCAATCAATGATTTAACAGACATATTTGCAACTCAGTTTCTTACATGTAAGCTTATTTGCAAGTGCCAAAAAGAATAATGTCATATCAGGTTCATTCTCATGGCTGAGCATTGCATTGAAAGGCATCAGATGGCTTGGGCCCCTTAGCTATTTAAAGAATTTGTCACTGGATTCCTCAACACTCAATATGAGGTGAAGGAATTTCATTACAGTTGGGTCCTTTTATTTCTGGACATGGCACTCTAAAAGCCACCCCCAAATTTTAAATTGATATGGCTGCTACCCCCTTATTTCTCGCTTCACAATTCTTACCACTATAGCATTCCAAGGATGCCGAGCACCAGGGTGCCATTTCTAAATCGTTCAAGCAATGGTACACCTAGTTGATCAATGCTTCTACCAAGAAAGTCTGCATCCCATCCCACATATTCAATAGGTATGAACATCATATTCCATTTACATGTAATTTCCACAATGTGGTCATCTTTCCCCGTGCAACTACAAGAAAAATGAAAGTCATGCTTCCCTTCTGTATTACGAAGAGGGATATTATAGCGGGAGTTGAACATTGGTTGGCCCAAGAAAAAAATCCTTTATCATATATACAATCTGAATATGAAATCAGGACAAAGAATTCCCAAGGCCAACCCAAGGTTTCAACTAAGGGAGATAACACAAAAATAATGCCTGTGAATACATAATATCCCAACTCTATTTCACATTCTCAAAACGTGAGTGGGTCTGACACGGACACTGCCGCAACCAAAAAGAGAAAGAGGGTGTCCAAGAATCAAACCCCAACATAAATAAACATTGAATCTGGGTCTAAACACAATCCTTCACCTCTACCGTGATCAACCTCGATTGTAGAAGAAGCCACCTTGCCCGCATCTCCGTCCAAACCTTGCTTTGGGGCCAGTAAAAATCAGTGTACAACATCACATAAGAAAGCTGAGGAGGGTTCTCCCACTCAAATCCGACAGGTTGCAAAATTAATGAAAGAGATTTTTGCATAGTTAGCCAAACAACAATCCTCCCACAATGAAATGATCAGGAAGATGCATATTTCAGGCAAACATTTTTCTCTTCCCTCCTTACCAGAATATCCCTCTTCATCTAATCCAACCATCGAGGTTTCGGGAGCCAGTCCTCATCGAGTGCTTAGTGTCAATCCACTCGCATTCATCCCTTCAGTCTCAGCCAGAACTGAACTAGATTTGTCACGGGTTCCTACAATGGACATCCAGAGATTCATCACTACCATGGTCCATGAGCTCAGAGAATACCAACAATCCATCAACTGGGAACATGCCCAATTACGCCTCCACTATGAGCAATACATTTCCATTCATGATGCCACATGATCCCAATTACAACATGATTCTTACGCGCTTCAGGAAGTTGAAGAGGCATGGAAACCTTTATGAGACTTACAAATTGTTGAAGTGGCCATGCATGCAGAAACTTAGGGCCAATATGAAGTTGTTCTCAGTGACCACAAAAACATGGTCACTGCTCTCAACGAAGCCTACTCCCTGGTTTCCCAGTAGGCACCTATGCAGCCAGATCTTCCAACTCTACAGAAAATGAAAGTATTTACCAAGCACATTCAGGCTCTACAGTCCCAAAATATCGAACTTTGGGACCAACTACAAGAAGTAATTCCAGAGGAGACTTCCCTCCAACAACAGATCGCTCATGTTGTAGCTACCATTTAGGAGAGTTGAAGTTGTGCCCAAGGGTTCACCAAGATGGTCACTCAAAGCTTCAACTTGTGGGATTATTTATGAATCCCTCTCAAGCTCACTACTCTCTATGATTGAAATCGTGCATCAGAGGTTGAGGTCGTGCAACATAAATGAGACATGGGTTTTTTTCCTCCCAAAGAGTGCATCGTTGTAATGCTTTCCATTTCCACAAGAATGAAGATCACTACAACTAGGGCTAAGTAGCAGAACATGTAAGAGTTGATCACTTCGATGGACGATAAGGCCTTGGTTTGGTATACTCAGCTCTATGATGTACAAGTTGTTGTCGACCCCTTCATCAAGTAACTCAGCGTCACATGCCTGACCACCTCTCAGGTCACAACCATAAACACTAAGGCAACTATTCAACTTACAAAGGATCTCCAGGGCAATTTTAGTGAGCCCGAGCGTCAATATAAGGACTTTGTGGAGGAATTCAAAAGCATTGTGTCGTCCGCTACGATAGTCATTCCATAAAGCACTTGACTCGATGATGAGCCAAGTAATAGGGGTGGGGGCCTGTTGGCACCCAAATTTTTGGATTCAGTTTTTCACGCGCGCACAAATGAAGTTGTGTGTGCTCATTCCAAAGTTTTGAGTGAGCCTAAGGTAATGCACGAAGAATGGAAAAGAGTGTGCATAAGACTGAGTTTTGACAATGCACAATAGGCCTAAAAGATTATTGAATGTGCATTAGTCCCAATTTTGATGCGCATCAGAAATCAAGAAAATAATCATTGGAAAATCCTCTCGAATGATTACATCCAGTGGCACAAGGGATCATGGAGTTGACAATAGATGAGTTGACATGGAAATTAAGATTTCCCTAATTCCTAAAGGCTACGTGGACTACAAGCAGGTTCCAGAAGCATGCAAGGCAGTTTTTTCAGTCAAGCGAGTGGTGTAGAGCAGAAAGAGATAGAGCTCTCGAGCAGAGTAAGCTATAAAAGGAAGAAGTGATATAAAAAATGGGTCTAGCTAGATGTTGTAGAATATATGCATTGATTCCTTAGTATCGAGCTTGCTCTGAGCCTATTGTAATATTTTAGTGCTTTTGAATATACTTTTGTGCCTATTATATGTTTGAGTCTTGAGAGAATGGGTATTACACAATGTGTTGTATTTCTGAGGATATATATATATATATATATATATATATATATATATATATATATATATATATATATATATATATATATATTCTACCTGTGCAATATATGCCTCTGTTGTGATTTAATGACATTAGTAATAAATATGCTACAACTCCGATCTTTTCTGTGTCTATCATGTATGAGTTGGATATGTGTGTGTATTGTTTTACTTCTTAGTCATAATAAGTTTTCGAATATAAGTCACATGAATGCCAGTCCTGATGGATCTTTGTATGTTTAGCCTTCATCCCTTTCACAAGACCTTATGGTCTTTGTGATCCTCTCTGCATCTTGGGTGATACCTTCCTCGACCTTGGTCAAGGAATGATATGTTGATGCTCTAGGGTTTTTGTTGGACAACTCTGAACAAACCCTAGGTATAAACTCCCCAACGTTAAGAAGGACACGCGCAAACGTGGATAAAAACACCCAACACAAGTTATGGTTTGTCCACATTACAATTAAATCCATAATTTTAGGCTAAAACCTAAGTTGCAATGCTTAATGAGCAAATCGATTTGCTCTTTTTCCCACATAGGCTTCAAAATGACCAAAAATAATAAAATGATGGCACTTAAGTCCATAAAACTCTCCTCAAGTCCATAAAACTCTCCTCCAAGGTGGCATGTGTGAATACAAGCTTTCAAAGGCTAGGAAATCATACTAAAAATGTGTCATGTCATTCCCATATTAAGAAATAGGGTGGGGCTTCAAGCCCACAACACCACCAAGTGCACTAAAATGGCCAAACGTCTTCCCAAATGTGTGACGTCAAGCTCCCCAAGAGAGACGTTTTGGCATAAGAGGGTGATATCACCCCTTCTTCATCATCCGAGGCCTAATTTGTGTGTTAGGGAAGTCCTCCAAGGTGCAACACTCATCATTCTAGGCCTCTAATGAGTGGGCCACAACATCCATCCAGTGGGATTTCAAGCCCCTATGAAGGTCCAAGTGGCTTAGTCCCTCCATGAATAGCTTTCACTGGGCAAGGTGCTGCAAAGACAAACAAGTACACCCTCCAAGGGTCCAAAAGTCACATTAATCATGCCAAGTAAGCCACATATAATAAAATAACCACCCAAACAAGTACATTAAGTCCCCCCTTTTTCAAATTAAACAAATGCTCAAAGACCTTATAAACTTTTCCAAATTTAGGTATGGGAGGGGTGTCATGGTGCCCTACTGGGTAGGCAAATCCCCAAGTCAAGGAATGTTTCCCAAGAAGACCCTCTCTAGGCCATGTAGTGAATACGAGGTGGATTGGGGTAGTACTTTTAGGCATGACATATAAATGGCTCATATTGTCTCATTTATGGGTGCCTTTGTGGAGGGTGCATTGCATCCTTTCATTTGCAATGCAACATTTTTTCAAGCCCTTTATTTGCCTTTCATTTTTTTATGCTCCAAACATTGAGTGCTATGTGCAATGGAAAGTAAAAGAGAACCGCAATGCCACTTGAGGTTAGAACACATTGAGTTCCATATGCACTGGAAATTAAGGGACACCGCAATGCATTCCCCCATCAATCGAGACATTTTTATTCATTTTTTTTAAAAGGTCCTTCATTTTTATGGAGAAGTTTTTCATTACTCTTAGGAACTTAGGGCGAGCATCCAGAAGGATAGATTATGGATTTTTTCTTTTACAGTGCTAGCTACAACACCTGTGGGCCTTCAACCCCTTCTTCCCATGAAATGAGATACAATCCCTTCTTGGGGTCAATGAACCCAAAAACCCAAAATATGAGGAAATAGAGGGGAAGAGGTGTGGAAAGTGGTAAGTATGAGAGACAATGGTATGATGGCCCTTCAAGGAGACCCCCCAGTAGCAACCCTTTTCCCGAGGGTGGCCCACTTACTAGGAAACCATGTCAACCACCAAGGTGAAATGAGAAAAAAGGTATAATTTCCAAGCAAATGTTCCATAATCAAGAAATGACCCTTTTCAACATGCTCAAATGCTTCAATTATCAAAGTGACACTTACCATGAGACTGGACTTGTCACCTCAAGAAGCAAAACCCGATGTCATTTTTGAGCTAGGCTAGTGTGGCAAACACTACTATGTTGTTGACAATGAAAGGTGATGTATGATGGAGAGGAGGGGATCTGTCTGCTCAATGTGGGGTGAGTTGGACACCTGACTTTTGACACTCCATGTCTTCTACCTGTGGGCCTCGATACATCATCTCCTTAGTTACCCCTAGGCTGGGGGGGTAACAAATCCCATGTAATTGGTTTTTCAACAAAGCTTAGATGGGGAATCATGGTTCAAAAGGGGCTAAAAGATTTTTATTTATTACAACAAATTGGAAGAGCCATTTTCAACTTTGATAGAGAGATGCTAAAAAATCGTGCGAAGATCTAAGCCCTCATCGTCTTCATCTCAATATCTTTAGAAAAAAACATCAAGAAACTATAATTTTTCAGGGACTCTTTACTTGTCTATAATCGAATGAGGAAAATCCCTCCTATAAAATACTTTTCTCATGCCTTTGGTCAAAAAAATATTCCCAACTTTCCCATATTTTTATTATTTTAAAATTCATCACATATACAAGGACCTTGATAGGAAAGACGATGTAATGGAAAAATGAACTTTGAATCTTCTTCAACACAAGTCATTTCTCACTTGGGATTCAATAGATAGTAAGGAAGACCTAAACTCATAAATTTTTGTGATGTAATGTCTTGAAAGATTCTAAATTCATCTTGTCCTTCCATTCTAGAAATTTGGGAATAATCCATTCTAAAAATTTGGGAGTAATTTCGAAGAAGATGTTTTTTTTTTTTTTAATGAAATATGGTCCATCATTCATTTTTTAATATTTTTGTACCTATATGTTCTTAAAGGAAAATGGAAGGGCTTTAATGTATGAGTCCAAACAAAATTGAAAATTAAAGCACAAAGATGGCATCAATTAATCCTCGTTACGCTTTGGTGGATGAAAGAATGAGTGAAAAAAATAAATTTTTTTTTTTTTAATTTGGAGAGGGAATTTTTTATATGCATTGAAATCTTATAATAATTTGATAATAGGGGAATAACAATTTCAATCTTCCACCCCACGACCTTTTATAAGCTTAAATGGATTTCAAAGTGACTACAAATGTGAACAACAAAGATGATAGGATTTCAAAACTTACAAATGTGAACAACAAAGATGATAGGATTTCAAAACTTCCAATGGTTATCATAATTTTTATTTTCAAGTTTTGAAAAGATTTCATTATTAAGTAAAAGTTCATAGTTCATAGGTAAAAGTTCAAAATAGCTTCTAGAAAATAAATATACGCATAGGTTTTATATTAATTTTATTTTTAATGTGAACAACATTATCATAATTTTTATTTTCAAGTTTTGAAAAAATTTCATTATTAAGTAAAAGTTCAAAATACCCTATATATGTATAAGTTTGATATTAATTTTTTCTTTAAATCTTTTTAATTCATAAAATCTTATTTTTTTATCATATATTAAAAATGGTTATTTTTTTTTAAACCTAAAACATTTTTTACTCAAATTAAAATTTCTTAACTAAACACTTTATCACTTTATGTTATTAAAAATCCCTACCCACCAAATAGAGAATAGACTAGCTCAAAAACCTTGGGTAAATATAGAACCTTTCCAAATGAAAAAAAATGCTTGCATTTCTCTATTGCGGTGCATATGTTTTGAAAAACAATTGGGCCTCCAACTTTGATGTGACAAGGGGAGAAAATAGAGAGAAATGAAGCTAATCCTTCCCTGAAAATGACTCCCACTCAAGAGTTATCAAAAATAAATAAAAATCAATGCAGTTGTCCTTTATCTTCAAGATTATATATGTATATTATGATTAATCTAGTATATGTTTTTCTAACTCTTATTATTTGGGTTGCTTTGACAATATGTATAGAATAGACGGTTGTTCCCTTCATGGGAATGTTGATAAATCCAAGGCCACGTTCTTCCTTGTTGAGGCAACAAATACACAATTTGATTTTCGCATCAAAGCCATTCCTCCTTTCTCTCCAAACCACAAAAAATGTTTTTAAAGATAGAAACCAATTGATTACAAGTCTTTTAAGAGAAGACACTTTGATCTAGACGGGTGGAGACAACTCAAGATTATTATTATTTATTGTTTTTTTTTTGTTAAAAATGATTATAATGTTTTACAAAAAAATTTATAAACAAGTCTTTTAAGAGAAGACACTTTGATCTAGACGGGTGGAGACAACTCAAGATTATTATTATTATTATTATTTTTTTATTTTTTTTGTTAAAAATGATTATAATGTTTTACAAAAAAAATTGCAGCAACAGTTTGTTGGTTGGAGGAGGTAGTTATGGTCTTGGGATATTGCTTTAAATATTATACTTTTTACATGGCTTGCAGTGGAGGACAAAATCCTCACTTCGGATAATCTTATCAAAAAAGGTTGGGAGGGACCAACCTCTGCCCGTTGTACTTTATGGATTCAGAGTCTGTCTTGCACCTATTTTTCAAGTGCTCTTTTACTCTTCAAGTGTGGCAAAACTTATACTTTGTTCTCCATACAAGCACATCTTGGGAATGTGACACTTTATCAGATTGTTATGCTAGTTGGACAAAAAAAGAGTGGTCTTACAACACCTTGCCCTCTTTGGCCCACTGGTGCATTTGGCTAGAAAGAAACAAAAAAATTGAAAATTGTAATTCTTCCATTCAGATGGTGGTTCTTAAAACTTTGGGAATGATTAAAACCTCTAATGGCATGGGATTTCAAAAAGGGAAGGATCCTAGGATCTTAAAGACTCTTGTCTTTACTCTGCCTAATGTGGGGTGGTTTGATGGTGCAGCTCAAGAAAATGGGATTCTGAGTGGGGAAGGTGGTGTTATAAAAATCAATGAGGATACTAGCTACAAGTGGATTTTTAATTGCGACCCTGGTACAAATTCAAGGGCTGGAATTTTAGGTGCTTGGGTGACTCTAATTTTGGCAATCCGTTTGGGATTAGATCAACTACAAGTTTTTGGAGATTCAAAAGTTGTAATTGAGTGGCTGAATTACAGGGGAAACTTAAATGTTACCGCTCTAATGGGATGGAAGGATAGGATCAGGGATTTAATCAAATCTTTTAGTACCATCAGATTTGAACATTTACTCAGAGATCAAAATGTGGAGGCGGATGCTCTCTCCAAAAAAGTTCTCCAATCTCATGAAGGGAAGGTTAAATACAACAAATGGAGTGAAGGACATGAGGGTCCTTCATACTATCTTCATCTTTATTAATGATCTGGCTCTTCTTTTTTTGGAGACAATTTTATATTTTTGAAGACTGTGTATTACTTTAGTAATCTACTGCGGTAAATCTCTGTGTAGTACTCATAAAGATAATATCATGTATGATGTGGAAGCTCTTTAGTATGGACTTGGTTCTCTTGCTCTTGTAGAGATGAATGTATTTTTATTTTTTGAAGGAACACCTTTTGGTGTGACCTGGAGTTTTTGGTTGGTTACCGAGATTATGTACATGTACTTAAAAACACTATATATTTTAATATATTGAGAAATTTTCTGCTGGAAAAAAAGTCTTTTAAGAGTATCAACAAGAAATCAATAATATACACATGTAAAAACTAAAATTTGTTACATGGTAGCAAAGATTAATGCATTTTGTTTGATAATAGTATACCTTCTTAGTGATATTAGTTAGCCTATAAACTTGAAAATAAAAAAGATGTAAAGGAATTTAAAATATTTTTTTATTAATTTAAGATCATTAATGTTAAGTGGTCTCGAATGGGGGACTTGAAAACCAAAAGCTACAAAGGAATTTAAAATATCTCAACTCTATTGAAAAAGCTTGAAAATTAAAAGAATGTAAAGGAATTTAAAATATCTCCTCTTAATTTAAGACTATTAATGTTAAGTGGTTCAATATGGGAAGCTTTAGGTAGTTTGGGTATAATAATATAATTTTTTTAACTAAAATTTGGTTGAATATTAATGTTAAGTGGTTCAATATGGGAAGTTTTAGGTAGTTTGGGTATAATAATATAATTTTTTTAACTAAAATTTGGTTGAATATTGAGTGTTTTTGTGATCTAACAAAAATAAGGGTGTGATCAGGATTCAATAACTAATTACACATCGAAAGATAGTTTAATAACACAATATCTTGAAATAAACACCTCATAATATTAAATGAAGTGATCTAACAAAAACAAGGGTGTGATCAAGCTTCAATAACTAACTACACATCGAAAGATAGTTTAATAACACAATATCTTGAAATAAACACCTCATAATATTAAATGAAGATTCATCAGTATTAATGTGTAATGTGTTTTTAAATCGTCCTCATTTATTTAAAGGAATCAAAATAACACATAATGTTGATATGGTGAATTTATACAACAATAGAGCATGTTACATGGATTTATTACATTTTCTTAAATTTTTTAATAAATACTTCATTTGAGTATAAAAAAAAGATTTAGTATGTACATATAAGGAATTTTATCATAGGTAGAACCCATGGCTAAAGTTTCCCTAAATCATAAATACAATATTTTCATTTGGGCTTAGAAGTAATACAAAATACAAATTGTGTTTAACATAACCAATTTTCGCCAACTAGTACACATAATTGGAAAACCTAAGATAACAAGAAACATCAATTTCATAGTAATAAGAATCTTTCTTTCATTGGGAGGAAGGTCATCACAATCCTTAGGAATTGTCCCCATCTATCACTAGTAGGTTCATGGTCTAGTGCAATGAGATTCCTCCAGTATTCCCTTGCTTGGTCAAAATGATATTTTCAACATAAAAATGGCAAGAGCAAGTGGAAGGAGCTTCTCATTGTGTTGTTGGGGCAAGGAAGGCCAATTGTGATGTCATTTGGATGTCCTTTTGTCTCTTAGACAACCCAATCATCCTTGGCCTTCCTTTTAAGCATTGAAATTTCTTGGAAAAAAAATTAAGGTGATGGAGTGAGCAAGGGGTTTCCTACTCATGGCATACTCCCTAATACTCAAGAAGTTGGTACTCAAGAAGTTGGCACATATGCACTACATGTATTTCAATCTCATTTTGAAAATGAAATTTGCAAAGACAAGGGAAGTGTCATACCAAGATAAAAACCACTCAATTTATGTCTAGTTAAAAAGTGTATAATTTATTTTCTTCCACCTAAGATAGAGTAATTATATTTTAAGAAGCCATCATGCTATATTGAACTTAATTTCCAATGGGGGTTTTTCACCTAATAGGGAAACTTGTTAGGATATATATATATATATATATATATATATATATATAGAGAGAGAGAGAGAGAGAGAGAGAGAGAGAGAGAGAGAGAGAGAGAGAGAGACGTCCCTAGGAAAACTTACAAAGGGAACATAACTTGAACAATTGCTTCATACTTTTTATTTTTCCACACAAAAAGTAATTGGGTTGCGATATGCACATTCACACAAGTATTTTACCAAATATTAGCATCCAAGAATCAATGATCGAGTAAGAAAGGTATTCCTAGGGTTCATAAGATGTGTCCACATGCTACTAAGATGGAAGAGACAAGTCTTTTGTTTAGACTTAATCCTCCATAATGTATTTAATCAACTGTTAGTCAAAATGGGCTTTTAACACAACCATTTAAATATGTCAACATAGATATATTTTTTTGAAGGCCATAGCTCTATCCCATTTCTAGTCCTTCTCCAATCAATAGATGCTTGAAGAACCAAATTAATCACAAGGTTATTAATAATGATTGCTTTTTTGTTCTCAATAACAAAGCTACCTAAGTTAAGCTCTAAGGCACTTGGTATTGGGTTTTCTTGTAAAAAATACAATTAATGCCTCTCCTAAAAAATTAAAAGGTTAAGAACGATGTGTTCATATCTAATAATTTACCGCTAAAGTAACAAAGTGGGCCATCATATAAAATTAGCATTAAAAGATAGGCCCAATCTAAGGAGTTCTCCTTTTTAGCTTGGACAAAGATTGGTAGCTTCCAAACCTTTCCATATGCTCCAAGCCATGAAAGAAACCTTAATCTTAACATGCACTGGAATGAAAATCAAAGCAAGATTGGTGATTCAATCCCTTCTAATATTTTTTACAAAGAAGGGCCCCAAACAAGATATACTTTCTAAGCAAGACTTCCCAAACTTAATCCCTTCAATCACATTGATGACCCATTTGACACAAAGGACTCAAACCTAAGTTTGCATTTTGATAATTTCCATGCCTCCCCACCCCTTGGGAAAGTTGTAAAAATTATAGTTCAATTATGAAATATGTTGCCTCTATTTATATTGGCCCAAAAAATGTTGAGAAGAGCCTCTCAAACCTCTGATAAGCATAGTTGCACATAACCCATCACGAGGAATACTAGACATGAGTAGCAACCAAGGATTTATTTAAAATTTGAAATTTCACAACTAACATAATGGGCTTAGATATCCATTTTTCAATCTTCTTTTATACCCATTGAATCACAACATCCCAAATCTCCCTAGGGGATGCTTGGACTGCAAAAGATATTCCCATAAAACATTTTAGCCAAAACATATCCATGACTATCCTTTATTAACTAACAAAAGGGGAAGATAATTTTGACTCTTCCTATAGCATTGGGTTTTAGCTCATTATTTCCTAGAACCTAAGACTTCACGAAATATTTGTAAGAAATCCAAGATGTTTCCCATTGAATTCTAATCCTAAATGATAATGAAAAATAAATAATTAACAAAGTTTCAATTTGAACCACCTTCCCCACTTTAAGGTCAATAAGAGGAACATGTTTAATAAGGATCCAACTATGATGAATACTATATATTAGGGATAATGGTTATAACAGATAGAGTAAGAAGATATCCTTGACAAATGGATCTAAAAATATCAACTTTCTCATATTGTTTGTATCTATTAATGAAAAGGTAGGTCGAGATTTCAATAAAAAAACATTTGTATCTCTCTAAGAAGAGCTCTTGAAATCATAACGCTTTAAACATGGTTGAGATGAAGGGTATTTCAACCCCATAATAGGATCCCATGAACTTGATTTTAATGAAAAAGTTATGCAGGTTTAGGCATCATGCCCATTCTATGCATTCTCACCTAGCAATCAATTTTACATAGAATTAAGTGACCTTTAATAAAATCCATAGATTAGGGAAGAATCATTTTATGCATGATATGTCTGATTCACATGAAGAAGGCTTTGATTAGGATTTTACAAGAAGCACTCAAGTAATTTATAGGCTTCTAGCTAGTTATGCATTCAAGATCTTTGGGCTTAGGGATGAATCTAGTCAATCATTTATCAATATGTGCTTCCAAATATTTCTTTTTGATGGATTTCTTATAAACCTATAAAAGGCTCAGCAAAATCCTAGGAAACCTTGTAAAATTTACATAGAGAGTTGTCCAACCCTAATGAATGTTCATTATCCATTTCCATTAAAACAATGGTCAACTAATCTAAAATCAACAATTATTTGCACATTCATTATTTTAGTTTTTAGAAAGACAATGTACTACCATATCTAAAAAAACGTTTGCATAACCACATTATGTTTAAAAATGAGTTTTACTCACTAGAATACCAACTTACAATGACTAATGTGCTTTTCTTCATTATCTTCCTTCTTAATTAGGTGCCCATTATTTATCTTATGCACTATAAACTTTTGATTGCCTATTCAGTAGATGGGGATTTGAAAAATACCTTCCTCTAGTGAATCCTTTCTCTCATTTGAACATATTGTTGACTCTACATTTCATCGGGTTCAAGAAGTGCTATAGATTAGTAACTCAAGCTCACAATCCTTCATCAAACAAGATAGATTAAAGTCATTGATTAAGTTGCTCAAGCTCATGTTTGTAGTCTTAAAAAAATTAAGCCAATTATAGGCAATTTTCCTCTCATAGCTGAGTCTGAGTAATAATGTTGTCCAAACCACAGTTTTTATGGGATTGCACACAACGACTCTTCCTTTGGTGGCGTTGGGCCTCTGGATGATAATCCTGGTAAATGGTTGGCGCTGGTATGACTTGTCACGCTCATATTAGTATTGTTGTTGTGTTTTCCTTTTGCTAGAATGGCAGAATAGAGCTGATCACCTCGAATATTCTCAACACAGCCTAGATTTGATATTGAGTGTTGTACAAATGTTTGGAAAGTTGCAGCTTGGCTTCTGAAGTGTTGATATGCCTTTGGGAAATCACTGCACGCCTGCAGGGACGCATGTGGTTGTGCCATACTGTGAAGGAAGGTTGTGTTGGCACTTTACTTTTGGAGGCTGTGTTTCCTCACAAGTGTCGTATCGAGCTCTCACCATACATTCCAAGGCATGGCCTGTCACGTGAATGTGATCCTGTATGTGCCCACTTTTGGTCTGTAGGATGGCTGGGAAGCGTAAATGAAACTAAATAATATGGTAGAGTTCCTCAGCTTGCTCACTTTTTATCCCAAGCTACCAGCAGCCCGTGCTGAAGATGCAAGATATGTGTTAAGTCTTATTTTGTATTTCCAACATGAGAAGAAGGAAGAAGAAGTTGCCTCTATCATTGTTGTGGGATGGGGCTTGGATGGTTTCTCATGACTAGTACAGTGATTAAGATTGATGACCTCGACGGTTGTGCCATCTTTCTTAGATGAATGGTTTGTGTTTAGCATATGCGAATGGAGATTATGACCAAGCATTTTGTTAGCAATGCCAATTTTTTAGTCAATGATGGTTTCATGTACATCATGATAGTGATGGTGATGCAACTAGACAAGTGCACTTTGAGTTGAGGACGTGAGTAGTGTTGTAGGTTATGTGTGGTATGGGAGAATTTGAGAATACACCAACATTAAGTTGCATTGGGTTGAATTTCAAGATTGATAGTCTCTTAGGAGGGGGAGGATTTGGATTAGCTGCATATAAAGGAGCTTATGTTGGAATACATCAACATTGTATTGCATTGGAATTCCTTGTAACATGATCTTGGTGGATTGGAGCATGAGGGCTTGCCACCATAAGACAATGCAAGAGCTTGTGGATGCTATGGGTGGGTATCTTGGAGCATCAGGGCCCACTACAGTGGAATGACATCCGAGGCTATACATAATGGAGTAGTAAGCAAAGCAGATAGTGACACGATCATGTTATGGATTAGAGATTTGGATAGATGATCATAGGTATGATGAGATGTTCCCATGACAAAGGTTCAAGCCTTGAAGTCAAAGTCCTATGAGAGTAGCATATTCTTTTGGTGAGGATGGATGCAATGTCCACATTTTGGCAGGTATTTGGTTAGGTTCAAGCCTATATACAACCTCATTTCTTATTAGACTTTGCAGTTGCACATAATAATCTCTGAGGCATTTTGATGAGATGGATTAATTACCAGAGGGAGGCCCATGGTAAAAATTTTAGGCTAGATGGTTGTAAGCATTACATGTTTGCTCCATGAGATATGGTAGTTCGAGGAGAACATGACAAATGTTTCCTTTGTCAAACCACATAAGTTGTAAGTTATCAGATTGTTTGGTGATCAAAGCATATTTATAAAAACATTATATCATTTATTTTTGTGATAACCCCTTGATTTCTTGTTAGGCAACAACACTATTGGATTAGTGTCACATGTGCATCATTGACAAAAAAAAACAAAAAAAAAAACATAGTAGAATATTTAGAGAAAAACATATTTTCCCATAAATGGAAATGTAAAATATAAAATATCTTTAGAAATGCAATGGGAAATTTTCTATGCACTAATATACAACATGAATCATCTACATGTCGAAATAGGTGAACAAAAATAAGACAAGTAAGATATTACAAACATTTCTTTTTTCATATAAATATTTACATGATTTCAATCGAAAATTCATGGTAGTACCAAGAGTAGCCATCATTACCTAAACATTAGTACGTAGATAATATTTCCTAAAATTTGAGATGCACAATCATGGATTTGACAAAAATATTAAACCATTGATCGTGACAAATTGAGGTGGTCGTGATGGATCGAGGAAATTTTGATGGTTTGAGGATGTCATTGATGGATAAGAATTAGTGACTAATAGATGTATGAAGATGTTTCAAGATGTTCATTCTCACCCCAAGTTGACGTGATGGAAAGTTGACAATAGTGGGGAGAGCATGTTGGCACCCAAGGTCATGCCCTAGGTGCAATTGATTGTATTTATTATTGTATTTTCCCATGATGCATCGGTCTTTTAATGAGTTTGTAGGGTTTGGAGGCTTTTAGACATAGTGATTTTATGTGGTTGGCAGATGAATACACATATATTAATATTTTATGTGGTTCGCATATGAATACACATATATTAATATTTTTTACACTAGTGGATGTTATATTGTAGGGTTTTGGGTGTTAGTGGTTGAATATTGATCATTCATGATCATTCATGGATAGTATCAAATTATAGATTAACTCATTCCTCATTTTATCTTTAGGGTTTTCAAGTGCTTGAGAGCCTAGCAATAGTCTGAGAGAGATCTTGACCCCTTCACTTTCCATTGGCAAAGGAGGTCATTTTGTATGCATTTAGTGATGATTTAAAACATGAATAATAATAGATGATAATCTATGTATGGCCTTTGTTATGTGTTTTGCATGTGTATTGTTGTATCTTATGGATTAATGGTGGGTTTTGTAGTTTATTCCCATTTTCCTCTTTGAGATGCTAACATTTTTCTACTTTAACCCCATTGTCTTCTTCAATATGCTATCATTTTGCAAAATGTTAGCATCCTAGAGAGAAAATGGATTAAACTAGGGATACTTCCATTAATGCATAACACACACACACACACACACACACACACAACATAAAAGAGAGACCATAACAATTCCATATATATTATTATTCATTATGTAAAACACTAGTAAATGCATACAAAATGGCCTCCCTTTCCCTGGAAGGTGAAGGGGGCAAGCTCTCTCTTAGACCATTGCTTGACTCACATATGATAAAAAAATCCTAAAGATACAATCATGAATGAGTTACTCTAATATCGAATGACATCCATGAATGATTGTGAATGATCAATATGTCAACCATTAGCACCAAAAACCCTAAAATATACATGGGGCTAAAGGAGTCCTAAAATACCCCAATAACATCCATTAGTGTATTAAATATCAATATATGTCTATCAACTTCACAACTACCTAAAACCACTAAGTCATAAAGTTCCCAAACCCAACAAACTCATTAAATGGCCAAGGTATAATGAGCAAATACAATGAATACAGTGAAGTGCATGTATGGTGTGACCTCAAATGGAAATAAAAGAAGTTTATCAAATCACTCTAGATTTCAAGGAAGTAATAGTTGAAAGAGAAGAAGTTGTTGACAAGGAACACACCCTCAATAATTTGTAAGATTCAATCCCAAAAGAGATATATCTAGTGGATAGGGGGGAATCCTCCACTATCGACAAAGAGCAGACTTATGTTTCTATGAAAGGAACTTAAAAATGAAGCTAAAGGGACCATAGAAAAATAAACCGATGATCCATGTAGCATTGGAGGTGATACAAGAGGCATGGGTGATGATAAAGTAAAAACAAAGCCAAAGGACATGATACATAGGGCAAAGGCAATGACGAGACAAAGGTAAAGAAGAAGAAGAGTGACTTGGTTAAGACCATAACTATTGAATAAGGCTAGCCCATCTCAATGAAAGTGACAACAAATGATCTCAAGTCCGAGTACCAACAAAGAGCCTAGAGAAAATATTGGTACATATGGTGGTGTTGTCAAAGGGTATGAAGCTACATCATGGTTTCAACACTATTGAATGAATTATTATAAACATTGATGATGTTCCATATGTAGTCTTAGAGACTCTCTCCTTTGATAAGTGAAAAAGGTTGTTGAAGAATCAAGCTCACAAATGAAGAAAAATGCAAATTGCTCAAGTAGAGAGTGAGACCACTTAGTTTGTGGTTGTTGATATTTTATGCATCCAACAACAATGAAAAATAATGGAATGCTATAGATTAGGCCATTTAGTCTAAGATTTTCAAGATGATGGATTGGACGAAAGAAAAGGATGCAAATATTGTAAATCTTGAGAATCAATTTGAGTATCACAAGGAAAAAGGCACACATCAATGAAATAGGCTCATATGCTCAAAGACTCGATGAATAAAGTGTACATCTAATCATTTTTCCACCAACATGTTCACCTCAAAATAATTCTCTGTGGAAATTTATGTTATGTTATTTCAAGGCAGCTAGAATGGAGGATTGTTGACATGGAAATGAGATTACAAGAATTGGACATCATGATCATGTGATATTATTTCAAATCCTTCCTAGAAAATGTGTGCCCATTGAAACCCAATGAGATCAATTACTACATTTCCACCATCCATCACATTCAGGGCACAATATAAGAGGTAAAAAATAAAGTTCAAAAGATACTGGAGGATAGCATACACCATATCATTGATTCTTAAGAGATCACTGACATACACAAAATACCGCCTTTCAATAATTGTGACAAACTCATCCCATTATATGATCTATGGACAAAAATCATTGTAAGAGAAGGAGCAAAAGTTGTTGGAATTTCCAAACATTACCATTGAAGTCATTTGAAACTATATCAAAGAGCCAGTGATTACTAAAGTCTTTTTTTCCTAAGTATGCCACTAAGGGGGATCATATTTATGAAGACCTTAGGAACTACCTTAATGTTGTCGGGTATCATTTTCCTCGAAGGCCTTTGACTTGTAGTTAACCTTTACTAGAATTGAGTATGTGGACAACTAAAGGGAAAGTTGAAGAGTCATTCAACTCCTCATTTTTTTATAAATATATAATGTAATAACACAATGTAAAGGGATTTTTTTTTGGAGGAAGGAACTTGGACAGGAGGTTGGAATCTACACTTTAAGTTCTAATTTTGGTTAGCATAATAAAACTCTCGACAAAGTGTGATGAATATTTATCTCTCATTTATTGTTGTTTTTGCATCATTAATTATGAGTGTATTGATTTATGAATAGTTTATTTTCAATATGTTTGCATTTATGTTTACCCAACTTTGCAATGAAATATGCCAATAATAAATTTGAATTATATTATTTTTGGTAATTCAACTATTCAACCCCATTTAGGATTGGAATGGCTTCTCTTTCTTCACCATTGCATCAAATTTCATTTTTTCGCACTCAATAAATTCTTTAAATGTTTTTTTTTTCATTTTCAATATAATTGTTTTTAATAGAAACCCAAAACCATATCTTGTAACTAGCACCACGAGCTAGAGGATTTATCATTAAAGAGTAGAAACCTAAATTTAGGGGGTTTAACTTGGTAAGCTTATTGAATATTGAGGAAGGGAATTTCCTTGTTAACAATGACACTGTCATTCATATCATTTTAGGAAACAAAAACGTCATAAAACTTGTGTGTCCTAATCTTCGAGGTTTCTCTATGTTTTATTTTCAACATATCATCTTACAATTGCTTCATCCATTTCTGTTTTTAGAGAAGTTGCAATGATGTGTTTGACACTTTTTCAAAATATTGGACTATGAGATAGTGGAGGGAAATCCTTATTTGGAGACAACTAAGAGACGAGTCTCTTGTGTATTCATCTAGGCCCTGCTCCCTAGATGTTGTCAAGGAGTCCGAGGGAAGGATTTTCATTGGGATAAGGAAGTCGGATGAGAGGATTTTTGTGTAAACCCGAGGGTAAAGTTAAGAGTAGAAGAAATTGAACATACCACCAACCTAAGAGAGTTAGGGGGTCGTGTGTTACAAAGTGGTATCAGAGCAGAGTTTCAAACATTAGGCTTGGATGGGCCAGAGATCAGTCATAGGGATGATATATTAAGGATAATATGAGCCTATTGGAAAGAGCTTCTCTGCGTTAAAAGTTTGTTTATTATATGCACAAGTTCCTTGAGAACAAGGACTACAGATTGAAATCTTGTTTTGGGATTTCTTGCAACAGAAGAAATGTTGTCGCTTGATGGAATGATAGTTGCTCCTACAGAAGTGGGAATATGTTGACAAACATTAATGGTTGAACCTGAAGTGAATGGCTAAAAATGGCAGAATCATGTTAGGGGCTTCTTAAATTCAAAGAATGAATGAAATGGTGGTTGTGATGTTGCTTGTAAGTATGGGTTGTTGGAGCCATGTATATATAACTCATCTTGTTTAGAGGACTAATGGGTAAATTGCTTGGTGCACAAGATATGTTGTAATGCATATGGTAATGATTGAGTATGTGCACACAGATTTAAAATAATTTGTTGTTAGTTATGGAATATAGTGTCATCATGGATCATTTGGTTGGTAATGATTTGAACATAACAAAAAAACAAATAGCATGAATGAAAATGTTGGGGATGTTGATTGTTTACATCCTTAGGAAGAATAAGGCTATAATGGATCAATAAAGTATTGATCCAAAATATGGTAAAAAAAAGTGCTTGGACATTCTCCTAAAGGATAATGGGTCAAATTGGCATCCAAAGGTGGATGATAGCCATATGGGTATGGCTTAGTATGCTTAAGTAATGGTTAGAGGGAATATTAGAAAATATTCCCTTGGTAAAGGTATGTTGACCAAGAATGGTTTGAGGCATGAAGAGAGACTGGAATTGTTATCTTGCTTCCTTAGGTAATGTTTTAATTACCTAATTTGTATTTTCTTAATTTTGGAATACTTTTGTAGCATAAGGTAAAGAGTGGCTTATGTTGGTTGTTTCCATGTAAAGAGGGAAGCATCATTGTGATTATATCTGTGATATTAGTCATGTAAATGACTATAAAATATCATGAGAAAAGGACGATATTAAGATCAGACAATTGTGAATGAATGGTATAAATGTGTGCAAGTAATGCATGGGCTCTGTGTGTGTGTGTGTGTGTGTTGAAAGGTGTGGTATGACTCCCTGAATAAGTAGACTGTGAGGAAACATTTGTACTTGCCAGGATTTTAGAATGTTATGGATGCATAGATGACTTTGTTTTGAAGAGTCTATTTGATTTTTTGGAATACTAGCTTGAGTGGGAGTTGTGTTCCTTTCCTCAGAGGGTATTAATGTAAATTGATGAAAGAATAAATGAGTAAGGATGCTCTGTTGTTACTTGCATGTAAAGGATTGTGAAAAATCGTGAAGGCAAGGTGAGTATGTATTTGAGACTTGCATGTAAAGGATTGTGAACAATCGTGAATAAAATGTTTTTTAAATAAATATGCATATGAAATTGTAAAGTGTGCTTGTGGACTATAAAGTGTGCCTGTGGTGGACACACACAACATGCAAATACATGTGGTTAAGTGCATGGAAGCAAAATATAATAATGTGCAAGAGTGAATGTGTAAAATGGAATGCATAATAAGAATGCATGTTTATCTTCCTTATGGAATATTGGGTAAATATGTGGAATGATGAAGTTGATGCTAACTCAGGATTGAGATCATTTCAAGTAATGATGGATATGCAGCAAGGGAGTTGCATGATGAGATAGTTCCATGCAAAGGAACTGTGTAAGGACTTTGTCAGAAGAACAAATCCATAATCTTAATGATTGTTGGAAAATTAGGCAGTGGACTGTAAGCCTATTTATAAAAGAATCATGGATTACATTTTAAAATATAATGCATGAATGAAAGATATGTAAATGGATGTGGACCAATCTGATTTCTATTTGGTGAATGTGCATAATGCACTGGTTCATAATTAATTTGTGAGAAAAACCTTGATGTTGTAGTATATTGACTACGTCTAGGAAAGGTAAATATGAACTTGACTGAGACTGCTCAAGGAAGAGAGAAGGAATATCACAAAGGGGACAGATTGTAGAAACAAAGAAGGAGAAAATGAGGAACACTTTGTTGACTTTAAAACTTTGATTTTCTTAGCAGAGTTATATGCCATAAAAGACCAGTTGTGAGAACAGAGGAAAACAAGTACAGTTGGTGAAAGGGAAATAAACTAATGAATATGCTTAAATGGATAAGCCATGTTATGCAAAGGAAGAGAAGCATGAACTAAAAGTTCTTGATTGTGCAAAGGAGTTGGAAAGAGGGAAAATCCCTTGACTCCTTTCTTGTTGTTTATTGTATTCTTTAGGATGCAAAATTTAATATGTTGCGGTGTGTGAATGTTTCTGGTATGAGAGTGTTGATAGTTGTATGATTGAAATATTGTTAATATTTCACTAGTGAACACATTAAGGAGTAATGTGATAGAGTGCATACAGATATGCTAGGACATATTTGAAAATTATTTTGTTGAATTAAATGCTATGATACATGCATTTTGATTTTACATGACAATTGATAGAACTGTAATTGTGATTGTGTATGTTATGTGTAGGAAAGGATTGGAGATATTGGGGAAGGAAACTGCCAATGGTGGAAAACCATAGGTAGAGGATAAATGCAAGAAGGATGTTGTTGAAAGATCAATGAAGGGACTTTGGGAGTTCCTTGAACCACCACTAATAAGGTAATATCATAAAGATTGTTTTTTTTTTTTTTTTAACAAAAATGGTTAATGGAGCTTATATTTGATAAACAGTGGCGACCCAGTGGTTCAATTACAAAGGGTCTTATTCTATAAGACTAGGCTAGTCTTCCTTTCATAGCTTTTACAAGATACAACCTGCTGGAAATACTACAATTAAAAAGAGCTTAACAACACAATTAAATGCCTCGCATGGCTAATAAAAAATGCCAATACGCAGAGTTTAATTCAAACTGGAGCTGCTTTTTTATTACTTCGGGCCTTTCTTCTTGGACTGGTCTCTTTCCAACTTCCATTCCTTATGCATTTGTTCCATCTGCTGCTCCAGGCTGCTAACCCTCTCTTCAATTTCTTGTTTCGGGTCTTTCAGCTCCTTCTTCAGCTTCCCCAATTCCTCACATAGTCCTGACCTGGTCTGTATTATGTCAAGATCAAACACCTCCATTCTTCTTCCTACCTCGATGTCTAAATTCTGGAGAAAGTCGTCCAAGTTGTTCAGCATGACCCGAAGCTTCTGGACGTTTTCTTCTAGTGCCGATATCCTTTCCTCCACTGCTGGCTTATTACTCGAGCTTGAAGCCATCTGGACAGTCTCTGTTGGGTTGCTTCTGCTAATTCGAGTCTCCCTACCTCTTCTCTCTTTGCCCTTTCTTAGCCTCCTTCCTGAATGTTGCTTCTCTTTCTCTGTTCTTTCCCTTCACTTCTGCGTGAGATAAGTAGCATTTCCTCTTAATCCTTGCTCCACAAAAATTGAAATATTGAGGTATGGGCTGAAGCCTGCAATTCAGCGACCAAATGATGTCATCCTCCTTCAACTCTGAAGCCCATGTGTATTGGCTGATGCATAGCTGTCCTTTCTCTTGCACTATCATCTTTTCCAATTGACCACTTGCAGAGTCATTTCATTTTGAAAGATTATGGGATTTCCCAATTGACCATAATGTCATTGAGGAGCAAACGCCCTTTTTCCATAATTTCCCCCAAGTTGGCCTCTTCATCAGCTTGAGAATTGTTCCCACGAAGGATGTGGAAAAACTGAATAGAATGAAACTTCCCCATAAGTAACTTGATTTTGTCTAGAGAGTGTTGGAGTTGGGTGTTTGTCATTATGGTGTGTTGAATTAATGCTTGGATTATAATTCTAGAGTCCCTTAGCACCACCAGTTCTCAGATATTGAAGATTAAGGCTTGGTTGAGCCCCTGCCAGAGGGCAAGGGATTCTATGTTGTTATTGGATTCAACTCCAATTCCCCAGGCATACCGAAGGATGGTAGTTCCTGTTGGGCTTATTATAATCCCTCCTCCACCTGCCGCCCTCGGGTTCCCCTTTGAGGCTCCATCAAATGAGAGTAAATTGGAGTTCTTCAAAATTTTCCACTCCTCTAGTTCTTGTTTCCCCATCCTGAGCTCCCAGCTGCGAGTGGGAGAGATTAATGGATGCCGAGTCGATGGGTTTTGGATGCCAAGGTGCCTTAACCAAACTTCTTGATCCCTTTCTAGAGGTTTCATATTTGATGCCTTGATGAAGTGAGGGGCACTCTCGCTGAAGAGAGCCTTGAACCTTGTGGCTACCTGAGCCGGGGTCCTCTTTGCCTCTCTAAAAATCTGATTGTTCCTTTCAATCCAGATCTTCCAAAGGATAAATTTTGAAATCGATCTCCATAGAGCTAACAGATGGCCTTGACCGGCTGTCCAGAATGGATAGAGGGATTGCCAATTCAAAAGCAATAAGTGAGTTTCCTGCGGGATAGAAGGGGCTAGATCTTCAAGACCCAGGGTAGCCTGCCAAACCTCCCTGGCGTATGGGTAGCCCAGCAGCAGGTGGTCTGTCATCTCCTCTTCCTGGCGGCAGAGTGGGCATCTGGAGGGCCCTTCCCACCCTCTTCTTCTTAGGTGTTATCCTGATAGAACTCCCCTATGTGCCATTGTCCAAATAAACATATCTATCTTCGGAATAGACTTCAGTGTCCAAACAACTTTCCATATTACAGGGTTTGGAGGAACATGGGGGATTGAAGCGATGTGGAAATACCCTGCTGCTGTAGTATATGGTCTAGCATGCTAGCCCCAACCTCTCCGGTCTTTTTTCTTTTTCTGTAAAGGGGATTTCCCTTGCAGCATTCTCTTTAGGGTGGACCATTCATCTTGCAATTCTTGGGGGAGGCTTGTGATTTTCCAACTTGACCAAGAGTGTTTCTCATCATTTCCCCAATAGGAAATGTCCCACATGCTGTAAAGATTTTGTGCTTGCATCCAGTTCCTAAGTCGCCCTAGATCTTGTTGCGCTGAGAGTGATGAATCTCCAAGGACCGAGTCATCCCAAATGTTGATATCTTTCCCATTTCCTGGAATACAAGTGATTTGGCTGCGGAAATGTTGCATTGCTTTCTGGCAAAGGGTGAAGATAGTGAAACCTTTCCCCACTTTTGTTGGCTTTTCTAGGAATTTTTTCCTTGGTCCGCAAAAATATTTTTCGCATAGGGCTTTTTTTCTCCAAGTGGGTTTCCCTGTGATTGTGTTCCATGAGATCTTTTCCCCCAATGCTAAGTTTTGAGTTTGGAGGTCTTTGAACTGGAGGTCGCCTTCTAGATAAGGCTTGGAGATTTTTCCCCAGCTTATAAGATACAGTTTCCTTCCCGTTTGCTTCCCTCCCCCCACAAAAATCGCCTAATCATCACTTCTATCTTCTGGATAACTGTACTGGGGGCCAGCAGGAGAGGGCTTTGGTAGATTGGGAAGCTGGCTAGCACTGCTTTGATAAGAACCACTTTGCTTGCTAAATTCATCCAATTAGCTCCCCAAGAGTTAATTCTGTTTTTTATCCTTTCTATCAATTGATTCCAGTGCGAGGCTGTAGAGGTGGATTTGAAGATAGGAACTCCCAAATACTTGAATTCATCCCAATTTGTGCAGCCTTCCATTCCAAACATTCTTGAGATTTCGAGCATTTCCCTTGGGGTGATATTCCATCCATAGGTTTTACTTTTGTTCACACTGATCAAACTGCCTGATATCTCTGTGTAGGAATCTAACTCCTTTTTGAATTTCTTGGCTATCACTGAACTCACACCTCCAAGGAGCAACGTATCGTCTGCAAATTGGGCATGGTTGATATCCTTTACTGCGTTTGCAATACGAAGTCCAGAAAGGTTGTGATGCGTTTGACCATCGTCTAGTTGATAGATTAGTACATAAGCTTAAATGGAATAGAGAAGGGGGGAGAGGGGGCACCCTTGTCTAAGGCCTCTGGAGGCTTGGAAGAACTTAGTGGCTCTTCCATTAACTAGAGGGGCTATCCAGGGAGAGGCGATGCAAGATTTGATCCAATTTATGAAAGAAGATGTGAAGCCTAACTTCCCCATTACAAGAAACATAAAATTGTGTCTTACCCTGTCAAACGCATTTGCTAAATCGAGCTTGACTATCATACCTTTATCCTTCCATTGGATACTCGAGTGCAGAGCCTCTTGAACCAGGATGATGTTGTCCATTATATGCTTGCCTTTAATAAAACCACCTTGATTTTTTGGGATGATTGCAGGGAGAGTATTTTTTATTCTATTAGCTATAATTTTGGTGAGGATTTTGTAACTGGCATTGCAAAGGGAGATTGGACGGAACCTGTCAAAGCTAGACGCTCCTCTTTCTTTCGGGATCAACACTAAGAAGGAAGAGTTTGTTCCTTCTCCAATTCTAACGCAGGAATGGGATTTCTTGATGAGCTTGGTGAGGTCGGACTTGATGATGTCCTAGCTGTTATGAAAGAATCTAGCCGTGAAGCCGTCTGGGCCAGGGGCTTTGTCCAGATGCAACTAATCTAAGGCCTATTTAATTTCTTGTTGATCCACTTCTTTGGTTAACTTGTTGTTGACATCTTCATGAACACAATTTTGAAGCAGGGTCAAAGGATAAGAATTGGGGTAGATGGTCGCATCCTGAGTTTCTGTGTAGAGGGATTCGAAAGTTTGCACAACTGCCGATTTGATGCCTTCAAAATTTGTTATGGTCTGGCCCTGAGTGTGGATTTCAGTTACCTTTTTGAACTGCTTCCGGGACTCCGCTTGCTTGTGGAAGAACTTGGTATTCTTATCCCCTGCTTTTAGCCAGAGACACCTAAACTTTTGTTGCCAGTACTTTTCTTCTTCTCTGCAAGCTTGGTGCCAATTTTTTTGTAGCTTTGCCTCTTGCTGCAAGCTTTCTTGGGTGGTTTTCGAGTCTTCCATTTCGATATGATGGATTTCTAGCTGCCTTTGCGCTTCTTGATGATCAACTGTTGGACTAGAGAGGGTTTTGGCCCATAGCTTTAATGCCACTTTTAGTCTTCTGAGATTTTCTTCCCAAACAAAAAAGGGGGAACCTTTCACTGTTCCATTCCAGATTCTAGCGACCAAGGTTGGGTAGCTTGCCTCTTAGATTCATTTTGGATTGAAACGGAAGGGGATCGGGCCCAGGTTGGTTTCAAAGGACAAATCCAGGGTGATTGGCTTGTGATTTGACACACTGTGCGGGAGAATGGCAGACGAAATATTGAGTCCCAAAATCAAGAAAGAGCTTTGGGCTAGAAATCTGTCTAGTCTCGCTGCAATATGCCCTGGGCCCACCCTTTTATTGGTCCAAGTGTATTTCCCTTTAGTTGGACTTATATCCTCCAATTCCCAGGAAGACATTAAATCCTCTACCCATTCCCTTGTTGGGTCTCAAACGATTGAGCCTCCTTTTTTCTCCGACGCTGCAAGGGTTAGATTAAGACCCCCCCCAAGGATGATGTTTTCCAAATCATTTTGCTGCAGGAATTCCCTTAAGGTTTCCCAACAGATTTTCTTATCTTCTAGAAGAGCGGGCACATAGAGTTTGAATAGGCTTACCTGACAATCGGTTCCCAGATGGATAAGGTTGGTGAAGATCCAATATTTGCATGTTTCGTACTTGACAAGGTCAAACTTATTTGAATTCCAGAGTGTGCCCAGTCCGCCCGAGGCACCTCTTGTGCTTTTAGCAATTTCGTTGCCGGTGTTCCATCTAGCTTTTTCTTTTCTAATGAATTCATGTCCTTCCATCTTGGTTTCTTGGATTAGTAGAATCTCAGCGTTTGAAGTTTTGATGATGTCTTTTAGTGCTTCTTCCTTCGTCTTACTACCGAAACCCATGCAATTCCAAGAGGCTAGTTTCATTGATTACCTAACGGGGAGTTGAGGCCTCCTTGGGGGGCCCTGGATTTTTTCCTGGTTTGTCTGACACTGGTCATTTGTTTAATAGTTGGTTGCGATCCATTCAGGATATCTTTGTAGGTCTCCTTTTCTCTTTCCTCTTTTTTTGTTTTTTTGCCTCTTCTTGTTTTTTTTGGGGTGATGTTGGTGCCACTATCTTCCTCAGTGCTACTGTCTGAAAACACCTCGCCTTCCTCCACCTATGGATCTTTTTTGAGTTCTTTTACTTTTGGTCCTTGTTCCTTCACCCTCTCTTGCAATGATATTTCTATCGGTTCTGAGGTAAGGTTCCGTTGTTTCGGATCCGCTTCGGTGTTTGGCTGTGGATATTTCTCTGATGCATCCTTTTCCTTCTCTATATCAGTCCCCATACCACTATTTCCTGTTTCTACAATGATTCCTAGCTTCGCTGGGTGTGCCTGGACCGTCTTTTCAAGTCTTGTGCCCTTTACCTTTGAGGAGGGTCTCCCTCTTCTTTCCTGTTCCCAACCTTCACTTGTTTCTTTGTCCTTGTTAAGATATTTTGGGCAGTTCCTCTGAAAGTGACCATATTCATGATATCCCCTACATCTGAACGACAACTGCTCATAGTCAAGTTTTTGGTAGTGCTTCCAATCTCCTACCTTTAACTTGATCGCCTTTGGGAGGCCAACCTCGAGGTTTACTTCCACACAAATGCTTGCACATGAATATTGATCCTTTGGATCTGCTCTATTGATGTAGTGTCTGATTCCATTACCGATTGCTTGGAGCGAGGAGGTGTTCCAGCAGTATATTGGCAAATTTGGGAGTCTAACCCACACCGATACTTCCTTGGGGACTTCCAACTCCAGATCAAAGTTGGGGTTCCAGCGGTTCAAATAGAGCCCTTGGTTTCCCATGAAATATGGCCCGTTTTTTAATATCAAGTCATGATCTGCTTCTGAGATGAATTCAAATATGTAATAACCTCTTCCCACCGCATAGCAAGTTACGCTATTTTGTATTAAAGGTCACCAGTTCCTTTGAATCCAGTTATCTGTGGTCTTGAAGGAGGTCCAAAGTCCCATGAACTGGCCAACCAGCCCACGCTCTGACAGGGACACTTCTACTCGCATGGGATTCTCCGGGGGTAGGTCAATTTCAGGGATCGACTCCAGACGTTTGAAAAACTAGGTGGAGAGGTGGAGGGGAGCTTCTTTCCATGGGCGATCAGAAGCTTACTGAAAGTCGTACTATGAGAGGGAGGGGCTCAGGGATCCCCACCTCTAAGGGCGGCCATGGACTGCCCTAGGCGGCCATAGCTTAGAAGCCACAAATAAGGCAGCTCGGGTTTCAGTAGTTGGAGCCAGGTTAGACTTTTGTAATTGAAGTTTTAATTCATAAAGATTGTTGGAAGCCATAACATGTATAAATATTTCATGCCCATGTGACATGAGAATTGAAATGGATTGGGTAAGAATCCCTTCTGAAATATTTTATTATCTTGATTATATGCATGTGTTTTTGAGTGGAAATTGTATGCCATTGATACCCAATCATGGTGTGATTCAGGAAACAAGAAACTAAAGGAAATAGGGAGGAACCTTTGGCAGTCAATGACGATTGATATCCTTGCAAGAAAAATCATGAAAAAATGTTTCATAAATGCATTGACAAATCAGGGATGATTGGTGATGAAGGAGCATCATAAGCAAGCGCAAAAGCGGAAAACAACTGGATATGCACCATCGCATATTTTGAGAATGTTTTGAATTTGAGAGGATAAAACATTAATGTAATATCTTGAAAGGATGCATTCACATTTATGTTTTGAGTTGCAATACAGATCTTGAGCATTTGCTCTCATCTGTTGGTTGGAGGCATTTATTGTAATGAATGTAAAGTAGTTGTAGACTTTAATTCGATTAGATAGCTAGAGTTGTAGGAGGGAAAACTCTAGAAATCTCCCTCGCATGTATTGTTTTGTATTATTATTCCCATTGTAAGAATTAGAGAGCTGTAGAGCCGAAGAGAAGAATAGAGATTGTAGAATTGGTATAAGCAGATGGCTGATGCTATTGAACCCATGTACAGAAGCACTAGAATTAATATGAGAAGGCTTTAATCCATCTTTATGGTGTTGTGGTGATTACTGTTTGCATCTCTTAATGGTATGTTTACAGTTTGATTATATTCTCTGTTATGCATTTGTTTCAATGTTGTGTGTATGTATGATTTCATGTTGAATGTATGAATTCTTTGAGAGGGAGAGAATTAGTTTCAATTGTTTCTTGTCCTGATAAATTCCCGCAAGGAGTGCAGAGAAGGTCCACAAGGAGTGCGTTGACAAGACTCTGAGTTTCATCTTAGAAAATCTCAGGAGGGATACCGTTGTTCTCATACCAGCAGAAGTGTGAGTATAGCACAGAGCCGTGCAAGGAGTACGCAGCCAGGTTGAAGTCTTATAATTTTCCAAGCCAAGCGAGTGGTTGAAGGATTTCTGTTGCAAGGAGTGCACATAAGAGGAAGACGTCAGATAATCAATGATTATCGTAAAAGCCGCAAAGAGTGTGCACAAGAATCCCTTAAGAGATCTCTGAGTTTGCAACCAGAACCAAGCTCAAGAGGGCTAGAGACCTTTAAGGATTCAAAGGAAAGACAAGGGCTAAAGTCACCTCGTAGAATCAAGTTCAGGAGAAAAGATGCCAAGTTATTTGGCCAAGAGTTATCAATAAATTGAACGAACTGTGGAATTTCTCAGAGGAAGAAATACTGAAATCCCGTCAGCCGTTGGATCTAGTAGATCAACGGAGGGGATAAGGTTGAATTTCAGCGCTCACAAGTCCAAGAGGAATAGTATCCGTTGGATCTGGATCAATGGGAGTCATTGATCTCGTGCTTGAATTTTGTCATTTCGAAATTCAGGGGTTTGGAGAAGGTTGTGACGAGGAGGCAAGAATCGTGAAATCTCGATTTGTGAAATCCTGAAAGGATCTAGACCGTCAGATCGTGGAAGGATCTGGACCGTCAATCTACATCAAGGAAGTCGGGAGTTCAGACTTTGAGGAAAAGGAGGATCCTTGTATCATGAACTCCCGAGTCGCGAATTTTCGACGCACTCGAATGTTGAGTCCCAGGTTGTGGCAGAGGTTCACATCAGAAGGACTTAAGGGAGGATCTAGAAGTTTGTTATCCATTTTGGGGTTTTGGGATCTGAAGGAGTTAGGGAAATCAACAACAGGAATCGAGAAGTCGTGATACCCGACGTGCCCTTTTTGAGAAAAGGTTGTGGTCACATCAGTTGGTCACTTGGGTAAGAGTTCATGCCTAGTGCTTGCTCGCACAAGTGTAACTCCTAAGAAGGACATGTGGTTACAAGTGTGAAGATTCCAGCTGGGAATCAAAGAGCCATTTTGGCTCAAGAGAGATTAAGAATGATCCTTAGACCGGGAGGTCAAGTAGAACCTGTTGAGGTAGGGGTGTTGCGTGAGGTGGTATCAGAGCACAGATTTTGAATTTTTGTAGTAAAGAGTAGATTACAACAATGCCTCCAAGAAGACGTCAAGAAATACCAATGCCCAATCTACCTATGGAAAGGGAAATGAGAGAACTCTGTGCTCGATTATATACTATGGAGACAACACATATATGAGCTACTGATACAGGAGATGTCAGTGAAGCCAAAATTGAAAATGAGGCTAGAGCTTAAGAAGAAGTTGCATTCGAAGATGCTGCAGAAGAACGTCTATTCATATTTGTTGCAAGAATAGGGGCCAAAGAAAAAATGGACATTCCGATGTATGAAGGAAACTCAGACGTTGAGGCGCTGCTAGATTGGTTTAGAGCTCTGGATAAGTACTTCGATTATGAAGATATCGAAGAAGATAAGAAGGTAAAACATGTTGTCACTAGACTGAAAGGGCATGCAACACTGTGGTGGGATGAACTATAGGCTGACAAGCATTGCAAAGGCAAGAAAAGAATCAAAAGATGGGATAGGATGGTAGAAAAGATGAAAGCCAAATTCATACCCAGGGACTATCAAATTAACATGTTTCGAAGAATGCAGAATTTGAGATAGAAGGGGATGACAGTGAAGGAATACACTGAAGAGTTTTACAGACTCAACATCAGGGCAAGTCGTCATGAGAGTGATGATGAAAAAGTCTACAGATACATGAATGGATTGAGATATGAAATTTAGGATGAGATGAGCATGGTGACAATCAGAAATGTAGAAGATGCTTATCAAATTGCTTCGAAGGCAGAAGAAAAATTGGCCAGAAAGCAAGGTGAAAGGGGAAAAGGTAGACATCATAGAAGAGGCAAATAAATTGCTCAAGACAGAGTACAAAAGCCCAAGGATGAAGAAAAGAAGCCTCATAATCACCCAGAAAAAGGAGGAAGTTCATAGGGAAGATAATATGCCGATAAGAACACTTTTCCGCGAGCAAGAGGAAGAGGCAGAGGCAGAGGAGGTCAACTAAAGTGTTTTGTTTGTGGAAAGATCAAACACAAATATTTTGAATGTTCTGATAGAAAAATATATGGAGGAGGCGAAGCTCACATTTCAGAAGTGCAAAGGCGAAATGTTGAGGCAGAATATGCGAGAGGTGAAAGATCCTTAATGATGAGGAAAATTCTCTTGAAACCAGAGAAGGAAGCAGAGAATCCAATCCAGAGAAACAGTTTGTTCAGAACTGCTTGCAAGACAAAGGCTAGCGTATGCAAGGTGATAGTGGACAGTGGAAGCACAGATAATCTAGTATCCACAGAAATGGTGGAGAAGCTGGAATTGGAAATAGTTGCACATCCGAGCCCATATAAGGTTTCGTGGTTGCAAAAAGGACATCAACTAACAGTCACTAAACAATGTTTAGTTGAATTTAAGATAGGGGATATAGAGATGAGATCTTATGTGATGTTATTCCCATGGACGTCTGTCATCTTTTTTGGGGGAGACTGTGGCAATATGACAGAAATGTTGTTCATGACGGAAGAAAGAATACCTATACCTTGGAGAAGAATGGTAGGACACATATGTTGTTACCAAACGAAGACAAGAAGGTGAAAGAAGAAACAAGCAAAACTATACTTCTCATGAGTGGGAAGGAACTTCTGGATGAATTCAAGAAACAGCAAGAAATGAAGTTTGTTGTGGTGAGGAAACCTAGAGTCATTTTGACCAGTACTTCGATAGATTGATCTACCAGAGGAAATTCAGGAAATGCTTGAGAATTTTGTTGATATAGTGGTGGATGATTTACCTTGTTCGTTGCCACCTATAAAAAGTATAAGCCATCACATTGACCTTATACCAGGGGCGAGTTTTCCAAACAAAGCAACGTACAGATTGACGCCGCGGGAGAATGAAGAAGTCAAGAAGAAAGTCCAATATTTGATGGACAAGGGATTAATTAGAGAAATATTGAGTCCATACGATGTACCAACAGTGTTAAGTCCAAATAAGGATGGTGGATGGTGGATGGAGAATGTGTACAGACTTGAGGGCTATAAACAAAATCACCATCAGGTATATATTTCCTTTACCGAGGATGGATGACTTGATGGATTGCTTGAGTGGGGAAAAGTTTTTTTCAAAGATTGATTTGAAAAGAGGATATCATCAAATCATAATGAGGGAAGGTGATGAATGGAAGACAACATTCAAGACAAATGAAGGGCTGTATGAATGGCTTGCCGTGTTGTTTGGATTGACGAATGCACCAAGTACTTTTATGAGATTGATGAACGAAGTCTTGAAAGATTTCATTGGAAAGTTTGTAATTGTGTATCTTGATGATATACTGATCTTCAGTGAGACTGAAGAAGAACATATGAAACACCTAACTCTAGTGATGAGGAGGTTGCAGCGAAAGAAGTTGTTGATAAATATGAAGAAGTCATCTTTCATGAAGACATAACTCATTTATTTGGGGTTTGTGATCTCTCCGAATGAGTTGAAGATGGATCCTGAGAAGGTAAAATAAATAAGAGAATGGCCATCATCGAGAAATACCTTTGAAGTCAGAAGCTTCCATGGACCAGCCAGTTTTTACAGGAAGTTCATCAGAAAATTTAGTGGAATTTCTGCACCAATGATGGACACAGTGAAGAAAAGACATAAATATTTTCATTGGACGGAGGAAGCAGAGAAAAGTTTTAAGTTGTTGAAGGAGAAGATAATTGGACAACCATTTCTGGTTTTGCCATATTTTAGTAAGACATTTCAAGTAATATGTGACGCAATTGGATTTGCAATTGGAGCAATCTTAAGTCAAGACAATAGGCCAATTGCATGCTTTAGTGAGAAACTGAACGATGCCAAGATGAAATATTCCACGTATGATAAAGAGTTTTATGCAATCATACAGACGCTGAATAAATGGAGGCACTACTTGGTTCCAAGAGAGTTTGTCTTGTATATTGATAACCATGCTTTACAATTCGTAACCAGACATGAGAAATTGAACCAGAAACATGCGAAATGGGTTGAATTTATGCAGAACTTTACTTTTGTTATAAAGCACAATTCTGGGACTGGTAACAAGGTTGTTGATGCATTGAGAAGGAAATGTTTGATTCTGCAGGAGTTTCGTGTGAAGACCTTAGGTTTTGATAGCCTTGAGGACATGTACAAGGATGATTTTGATTTCAAGGATGCTTATGAAGCCTGTGAAAATCATGTTCTGAGAGACAGAAGCCAATGGATTGAATATATGGTTCAGGATGGATTATTATTCAAAGGAAATCAATTGTGTATCCTGAAGAGTTCTATGAGAGAGAATCTTCTAAAGGAAAAACATAGTGGGGGATTGGCTGGACATTTTGACCATGACAAAACATTTGTGTAGCTAAAAAATTTATATTATTGGTCAGGGATGAGGACGGATGTTAAGAAATTTGTCAACAGATGTAGAATTTTCCAGCACACAAAGGGGAAAAGATAGAATACATGATTATATCAACCATTGCCAGTACCAGAGAGGTCACGGGACGCGGTAAGCATGGATTTTGTGTTAGGACTGCCAAGGACACAGAGGTGTTGTGATTCCATATTCGTGGTAGTCGACTGATTCTAAAAAATGGCACATTTCATTCCATGTCAGAAAACCAGTGATGTAATGCACATTGCAAACCTATTCTTCAAAGAAGTTGTTCGACTTCATGGTTTACCCAAGAGTATTGTTTCAGAAAGGGATACCAAATTTGTTGGTCATTTATGGAGGACACTATGGCGGAATCTGGGGACTAATTTATCTTTTAGCTCAGCATATCGCCCTTAGACGGATGGAAAAACTAAGGTAGTAAATCGAAGTTTAGGGGACTTATTGAGGAGTTTAGTAGCTAAACATCACAGTGAGTGGGATCAGATTCTGCCACAAGTGGAATTTGCATATAACGATTCACCTAACAGGAGCATAGGACAGAGCCCATTCCAGATACTGTATGGAATGAAGCCGAGAGGAGTATATGAGTTGAGGGGTTTAGAGTAGAGTGAATTTAGAAGTATTGGAGCAGAATAATTTGTAGTAGAGATGCATGAGATCCACAGTAAGATCAGAGGGCGGTTACAGAATTCCAACTAGAAATATAAGCACAGAGCAGATCATCATAGAAGAGAACTTCAGTTTGAAGTGGGAGAATTAGTCTTAGCACATCTAAGAAAGGAAAGATTCGCAAGGGGAACATATAATCAGCTAAAGATGAAAAAGATAGGGTCATGTAAAATCATAAGGAAATTCGAGGCAAATGCTTATGAGATAGAATTGCCAGATGGGGTAGGAATATCGCCCATATTCAATATAGTCGATCGGTATCCTTACATATCAGATGAAATAGAGGGATCAAAGGATCAGAAAGAAGTTCAATGGGTCAGACAGATGCCTGTAGTTGAAAAGCCGCAGATGGAAAAGGTCATTGATCAGAGAGTTAGCAAAAAGACCCGGAGAAAGACATATTTTGAGTATTTGGTCAAATGGAAGGGACACCCAATTGAATATGCCAGTTGGGAAAGTGAAGCGAATATCCAGAAACATGGACAGACAGTGCAGGATCTCATGAACAAGAGTTCATGATTTTTTCAGCCAAAGGAGTATGATGTAGGAGCATCGTAAGCAAGCCAGCAAAGAAAGCGTAAAATCAGAATACAACTGGATATGCACCAGTGCATATTTTGAGAATGTTTTGAATTTGAAAGGATAAAACATTAATGTAATATCTTGAAAGGACACATTCACATTTATGTTTTGAGTTGCAATACAGATCTTGAGTGATTTCTCTCATCTGTTGGTTGGAGGCATTTATTGTAATGAATGTAAAGTAGTTGTAGAATTTAATTCGATTAGATGGCTAGAGCTGTAGGAGGGAAAAGTCTAGAAATCTCCATCGCATGTATGGTTTTGTATTATTATTCTCATTGTAAGAATTAGAGAGTTGTAGAGCCGAAGAGAAGAACAAAGATTGTAGAATTGGTATAAGAAGATAGTTGATGCTATTGAATCCATGTACAGAAGCACTAGAATTAATATGAGAAGGAGATCATGAACATGAGTTCATGAATTTTTCAACCAGAGGAGTATGATGCAGGAGCATCGTAAGCAAGCCAGCAAAGCAAGCGCAAAAGCGGAAGACAGCTGGATATGCCCCAACGCATATTTTGAGAATGTTTTGAATTTGAAAGGATAAAACATTAATGTAATATCTTGAAAGGATGCATTCACATTTATGTTTTGAGTTTCAATACAGATCTTGAGCGGTTGCTCTCATTTGTTGGTTGGAGGCATTTATTGTAATGAATGTAAAATAGTTGTAGAATTTAATTGGATTATATAGCTAGAGTTGTAGGAGGGAAAACTCTAGAAATCTCCCTCGCGTGTATTGTTTTGTATTATTATTCTCATTGTAAGAATTAGAGAGTTGTAGAGCCAAAGAGAAGAACATAGATTGTAGAATTGGTATAAGCAGATAGTTGATGCTATTGAAACCATGTACAAAAGCACTAGAATTAATATGAGAAGTCTTTAATCCAGTTTTATGGTGTTGTGGTGATTATTGTTTGCATCTCTTAATGGTATGTTTACAGTTTGCTTATATGCTCTATTATGTAATTTTTTCAATGTTGTGTGTATGTATGATTTCATGTTGAATGTATGAAGTCTTTGAGAGGGAGAGAATGAGTTTCAATTATTTCCCATCCTGATAAATTCCTACAAGGAGTGCAGAGAAGGTCCACAAGGAGTGCGTTGACAAGACTCTGAGTTTCATCTCATAAAAGATCAGGAGGGATATCGTTGTTCTCATACCAGCATAAGTGCGAGTATAGCACAGAGTCGTGCAAGGAGTGCGCAGGCAGGTTGAAGTCTTATACTTTTCCAAGCTAAGCGAGTGGTTGAAGGATTTATGTTGCAAGGAGTGCACAGAAGAGGAAGACGTCAGATAATCAGTTATTATCGTAAAATCCTCAAAGAGTGTGCGCAAGAATCCCTTAAGAGATCTCTGAGTTTACAACCAGAACCAAGCTCAAGAGGGATAGAGATATTGAATGATTCGAAGGAAAGACGAGGGCTGAAGTCACCTCACAGAATCAAGTTCAGGAGAAAATACGCCAAGTTATTTGGCCAGGAGTTATCAAGAAATTGAATGGACGGTGGAATTTCTTGGAGGAAGAAATACTGAAATCTCGTTAGTCATTGGATCTAGTAGATCAGGGGAGGGGATAAGGCTGATAACCTTTCAGCGCTCACAACTCTAGGATGAATAGTATTCATTGGATCTGGATCAATGGGAGTCATTGATCTCATGCTTGAATTTCGTCATTTTGGAATTCGGGGGTTTGGAGAAGGTTGTGACGAGAAGGCAGGCATCGCGAAATCCCGATTCACGAAATCCCGATAGGAACTGGACCATCAGATCATGGAAGGATATAGACTGTCAGATCATGGAAGGATCTGGACCGTCATTCTACAGCAAGGAAGTCACGAGTTTGGACTTCGGGGAAAAGGAGGAGCCTTGTATCGTGGAATCTTGAGTCGTGAATTTTTGACGCACTTGAAGGTTGAGTCTCGGGTTGTGGCAGAGGGTCACATCAGAAGGACTTAAGGGAGGAGCTAGAAGTTTTTATCCATTTCGGGTTTTAGGGATATGAAGGAATTGGGGAACTCAACCAAAGGAAACGTGAAGTCGTGAAACATGATGTGCCCTTTTCAAGAAAAGGTTATGATCACATCGTTTGGTCACTTGGGTAAGACTTCGCACCTAGTGCTTGTTTTCACAGGTGTAACTCCTAAGAAGGAACTGTGGTTACAAGTGTGAAGATTCCAACTGGGAATCGAAGAGCCATTTCGGCTCAAGGGAGATTAAGAACGATCCTTATATCGGGAGGTCAAGCAAAACTTGCTGAGGTAGGGGTGTTGCGTCAATTGGGAACATAAGTTTTCATAAGCAAGATGTTGATTGAATGCATTGAGGAAATGCATGTTTTCATGAGAGGGAAGGTATTGGACTGCCCATTATAGAAGGAGGACCTTCCAATATTATAACAGAGTTGTAACAATGGTAAAGAGAGGAATTGGGTGGCCATGAGTATTGGAACCCTAGTTACCAATAAGGAAAGAATGCATGGATGCATCATGTGAAAATTTTTAATTTGCATAATTTCATATTATGTTATGCTAATTTGGGGTTATGATCAGCTTGTAGTAGGAAGCATAGTCCCGATGTAATAGTGAATGTTGAAAAATGAACCATAAGGTGAGAGGTTAGTTGAGCGCCATCTCGCCACGACAAAGTGCCTAACACAAAATGTGGTAATCTGAAATCAATGCAAGGGTGCATTGTCTGTAAATGTGTCCATGAACATTGGCATATTGGTTAAATTCATATAATGATTGATTGCATTTTGAAAATCTTAGTATGTTAAAATAATGCATGTGTGAGGAATGGTATTTACTTTTTCTTCATATCATTGAATAGGTAAAAGTGGTTTAATTGTTAGTATGCACAATTTTGAAATTGTTTGGGAGCCACCGCAAGTGTGCAATGAAAATGTATGTGCATGAGGAACTAACAATTTGTCTAGTTGTGTGAATATGGAACTGCAGGAAGAAGAGTATTGGATATGGCATTTCTATAAGCCCATAAGGAAGACCAATGCTTGTTGAACCAAACTGTTATGAGAAGGAAGTCTCATACTTATGAATCTAGTTCCAATATGGAACATATCTGAAAATGGAAATGTGAAATTGGAAATCTGTGGGTAACAGATTTTAAAAATCTTGACTCAAATTGATAATAGAATCTCATGGTTATTGTATGCTTGTGATACAGGTGAGACTACAAATATTTCTTGTTGGGACAGATGATGGTTTTCAAGCTAGAAAAGCATGGGAAAGGCCATTGTATGACATGAGAACCCTGTGATATGCCATGATTGCCATAGATATGGTTGTGTTGCATTGAAATAGGCCAGAGAGTTGCTTTGGCAGAGTGGGCCCGAGGGACGCCTCAGTTGTAAGACTCAATGAAGTCTTTGAAATCTTCTTGTGTGAGAAAGCCTTGGTAGGCAAGATGGATCACCCAAGGGATTATTTAGCAGAGAAGGGGATGCCTGAGCCTGGAAGGTGAGTGACCGCAAGGAAGAGGTGACTTTGATAACTCTTGTTATTTGTTGATTGGGATCATTAGCACAGTAGGTGTGTCAAGGGAAAATAGTGAGACGAGTAAATGTGACATCCATATGGATTCAAATCCATGAATTTCATAGATAAGTATTGTGTTGAAATGTATATTTCCTCTTGAATTATGAATATCAATAAAAAAAATTATGCATGAAATTGTGATTAGTATGCATGTTGTTTGATATTGTTGTAGGCATGTTCTGAAATGTTAGAGTCTGAGTGAGGACCAGATCAAGGAGAGGAAGATATTGTTGAAGTTGTTGACAGATGAAGGCATGGTAGGTGTTTTTGAGATGCAAAGAACACCAAGGGAAATGTTCCTTTTGAAGGGGGAGGGGAATGTAACACCCAATTTCTAAACCCCTAATTATATGTAATTAATTGTGTTTAATGATTTCCATGCCATGCCATATAAACATTGTAATTGTATTATTGGTTGATTGGAAAATGCCAACTAGCTAACTGATGGGTGAATCCTTAAAAGTATTGGACATGAAACCAAGAGAGGGATTAGTGAGGGGGAACAAAAGGGGGATTCATGTGTAAAATACCCCAAGCCACCTTGATGAATGTTGTGGAGGAAATAGTCAATATTCCTCTAGCTTGCAACTAAAGAAAATCAGTTAATGAGAAGGGGGTTGGTAGTTGAGAAACGAACCCACCCTTAATGAATACATGTATGGAGAATTTATGAAGGGGGACAATACTTCCACCTTGTTTCCTGTAATGATCGATTTCCTTCTGGCAAAAGAAAAGAGGACAGGTTGAGAACCTTCTAGAGTAGTGCATGCAGTAGGGAATGTAGGGGATGTGCAAGAAAAAGATCAAATAATTCGAGAGGGGAGTTTTGGTCTCAGAAGGGGAAAGGCAGAGAAAGGGTGATGGATATAGAGGCATCACATGGAAACAAAGGAATGACAATGTGAAAACACATGAAAAACGAAGAGAACATGGGAACTCTGAACTTGGTTCGAAGTGAAAGACATGAGCAGAAGATGTTGTGAGAGAAGCAACATGCATATGAAAAGAAGAGAGTGCAGAGCTCGATGGGTAGAGTTTTAGTTGCAAGAAGGAACAAAATGCAGAGAAGAAGTGTTGGTGCAAGAGGAAATTCATGTAGCAGAATAAAACACCTATACGGGAGAAGAGGAAGCTCCATAATGAAGATTTGAGCACAAGGAAGAATTGGGAAGTATGCCTTGGATAATGAATGGTCACACCGGAGTAGAGAAGACCCAAACTTTATACTGGAACAAAAGAGGGTCATGGGCTTGATGCTTGCTGGAAATAAACTGACACTAGAAAGAGAGGGAATTAAGGGACAATATAGTTGTGAAGGGAATCTCTTGTGTAGAGGAAATCCAGTTGGGAAGGCATATGATAAACCTCATGGAGCTTAGTGGGAAAGAAAGGAACCTTTTGTTGTTTCCAATGGAGTGGAGGAGAGTAACCTCCCTGACCCATTCCTTGATTTTTTGGGTAAAGTGTGAGAATCCTTTGATGGTATCATTTCCTAGAATGGGGGTGGCATGTTGTCGAAGTGACTGAGCAGGAGAGCCTAAAGTTGGGTGGAAAGGAGCTCACCCGTAGTCAGTTGGTTGCTTATCTTCTTCATTGAACAAATAAGTATTTGTGTGCTCCGTGTGTAGAGTAAAATGAATGGATGGTACCTGGAATTGCTTCTTAAATGTGCATGTCTGTAAATGAACTGAATGGTTGTTTCTTGTGATCTCACTCATGAATGGATATGCATGTTGATGGATTGAAACCTTGTATTATTGCAAGTATGCATGCCTAAATAATAATGGAAATGAATGCAACTGCATATGAAATTGCACATCTAAATGAGGGAAAACTTTGTATTTCACTTGAAGGATAAAAACACTCCATAACGATGTAATTAAAATAGTTACATGGTTTCAGGAATAGCCCGTAAGTGAAATGAAATGATACATGTTTATGTCATCCTGTCTTCATAGTAACATACATGTAGTACTTGATCTCCTTGTGAAGAGGAACTTGGTTCTTTAATCCAAGATTTCAGGATGAGAATGCCATATCTGGTTTTCAGAGTGAGTTATGTGTCTCATGAAGGTTTGGCAAAGTGTTATAGCTTTAATTTCCATCCTACAAGCTAGAAGAGGGTTCACAAGAAGATGAAATCCAAAATGCAGGTTTTTCTTGAGATTTGGGCCCTTTTTGGAGGTCATCACGGGTCTCATAAGAGACAACATGCAATGATCATAACACATCATCTATTCTGCAACATGCAATGAGAATTCAAACCTTCTAGATTCATTGAGTTACAAAGAGATATGTGAGGGATGAGTTGTATCTTCGTGGCATGAGACAAGGAACTCACAACATTCAAGTCTCTAGTGGTCTCTAGAAGATCTAGAATCTATCCCAAGCCTCTTCCAAGGATCTATATAAAAAAGGCAAGTCTTGAGAAAGGGAGGATGAATCATTAGTAGTGTTATGTTGTCCATTTGCAGAGGATATTTTCCTATTCACAACAGCCATAAATTAGAGTTCCTAGCCTGATCAAGGAGCTGAGGAGAAGCAAGGAGCAAGGAGCCAAAGGATAATTGCATCATCATCCAAGGTATGAGCTTGATACAATTTATTTATGTTAATTAATAGATCACTATTTTCCCCCCAAATTGTTTTTTTTTAAATCATGAATGGTTTGGATCCGATCTTATGAGTAATAGATCAAGTTAGATCTAAATAGAATTAGTGATTTTTAACACTAGGAGAAGAAGGATATTGGTGTTGTTTGTTTATTTTGTGTAGGAAGTAGGTTGCATGAGTTGGAGATACATTTCAGGAGCTGCAACAACGAGGATACACAAGGACATCCTTCAAAGATAAAGTATTCTAATCTATCCTCTTTTGGTATACTAGAAATTACTTGTCTTAGACCTAGGAAGACCAAAGAAATCTAGCTATTTCTGTCTAGGATCAATAGGTAGATCCTAGAGAGATATTTCCATCCATTTTGTGAGTTCCCTGTGAGATTTTATCCCATAACAAAATTGGTGACTCCACTTGGGAGGAATCTTCTCTAGTTTGGGTTCCTTGCCAATCCACCCTTCACTTGTTTGTGATTTGGTTTTGTTTTATTCCATAAACTCCTCCAGAGTTTAGATCTATCATATTTGATAGATCTGAGACAAATCTAAGACAAATCTGACATATATGGAATAGACCCTTACTTTTCTAAAAAATAATTTTTTTATGCATCATCATGGGTTGAGGTATAGAGGTCATGCGATGATCATCACCTGTTGACTAGCCTGCATCACGTGACGATCTGTGTAAATTTTAGAATTGCAGATATGCCCAGGCTTTTGAGATTCAATGGTTCCTTTGATCGATGAGGTGTTTGATTGGTTTGTTCTATTAATGATATTACCTCTGCTTGAGTCTTTTTGTCACAATATTTTCCTTTAAGTTGTGTTTGGAGTGTATTGGTGTGGCTTGTTTTCATTTATTGGATGAGTTCATTTTCTGTCTGAGAGATCGAGTGAAGCTGGGAAGTGAACCCAATAGGTCTGAACAAATCTGGTAGTGTTTGATACTATTTGCATTGGTTTATCCTTTTGTAACTGTTATTCATTACTATATATGTCCTCCTGGGTGAGTTTTGGGTGTGATCTTGGTAGAGACATTGAAGTGGTATTATCTAACATCACTTCAAATTTCTTATAGCCTTTGCTTGTTGTTTTTGTTGGTTTCTTTTTGCATTTGCCTTCTTTGTTAGCTTAAGAAACATTTGCGTTTCATTTGGAAAAATATAAAAAAACTAAAAAAATGGCATGCTTGACTGATTTTGAAGTGTTAGTGAAAGATTGCATTGGTTGATAGTTTGGGTTCAATTCTTGAAAAAAAGGTTTTAGATCTAAATTGTTTGTTGGCTACTTGGTGCGTGTGAGGTTTCATTTTAGAAAGTTGCAAAGAAAAGGAAAAAGTCTCTTTCCCTCCTATAGCTAGATTTCAATGAATCGAAAGAATTTCATTTCCATCTTTGCATTTGTTTGGTTGGGTCAAGATTCACAACATCACCAAAAAGTTTCATCCATCTCCCTTTGACTTAAGAAACAACCATTAAAAAGAATCGCGTGATCTAAAATTTATTATACACTTTTATTTCATAGTGAACCAACAATAAATAGGATTAGGGCCTTGGAATAGGATTGGAGAGTAAACTCTCCAAGGCCACGAAAATAAAACTTAGGATTCATTAAAGAGTGATAAATCCATTCTTGCAACTAGTGTGTCAGGAGCCTCCTATAACACAGGAGTTAAGCATGAGGTCACATCGGAGCAAGTAGGAATATTACCCCTCTCTAGTTTTGGTGTTTGCAGTATCACTTCAATTTCTATATATATGGGGTTTTTGTCAGTTAACAACTTCAAATCTTCAGGCTTAGTTACCCTTCCCTTATGTGCATTTGGACCTACAACTGTTCTCTTGATCATTGATTGTGAGGTGGTAGCCTTAGTGACAATTCCTAGGTAGACATAGAGGTGACTGCAGGTGGGACATGTCTGTAGTACCTGGGGAAATCGTTCGTTCATGGTATCAGTTCCCCTAGAGGGTGCCTGCCTTATCAAAGCATAGTTGAATCGGTCAGGGTTATCTCATGTAGATCAGTGTAAATGCTCCTCATACCTTCGCTATCCAAACTTGTGGGGACTTCATCTACCCCATAGAGTTGGTTTTAGAAAGGCCCCTGAGCCAATTTGTTTCCTTGTATTTGTCCTAGATTAATTAGGGGTGTGCTCTTTGAGTTTGAGTCTAGGTATGCCTTAGGTTGAATTGTGTTTGGACTTTCACATATTACATTCACCGTGGATGAATCACCACATCGATCCCATCGACTACAAGGATTTGAGACAATCATGGAGGTGCAACAACCTCTAAAGTGGCATGAGACAGGTGATAGATAATTCAAAGGGTCTTATCTTTGGTTCGAGGAGACTGCTTTGGTTGAAATGGAAGTGGTCGGTGAAGGTCCGCTGCCAAATTTTAACCCTCCTTTAACTAAGCGAGATAGACCTCTACTTGTCCAGATAAGGGAATTTTTTAGTGAGCCTTTTTCTTTGTTTAGTCATCCTCCCACCATGTCAGGATCGTGTTAAGCCCTAATATTGGCTCATTACCACTTAATTGGGGCATATTAGATTAGTAATGTTATTTTATTTATGTCGGCTTTAGGCCGTTAGTTGTGATTTAGATTAGTAATGTTATTTTATTTATGTCGGCTTTAGGCCATTAA
>ML804698.1:107852-128044 GCA_009831015.1 Picea engelmannii
TTGTACTTGAACATTTAAGTGGGGTAAAAGGAGGTTGCCCCCTCGAAGAGGCTTATTATCTGATATTATCTCTTTTTCAAGGCGTTGAGTACTTTTCTTGAGGTTTTTCTATGCTATATTGATGTTTGGTTCTTAACAGATCGAGTGTTTCATCCAGTTTAGTTGAGCCATCAATCCCATCATCAAGTGGGAATGGGGGTAATACCCTCAAGGACTGCATCCCCATGATTTCCATGTTACCATCCCTTAACATCATTGGACCCACACCACCCATACATTTTTCTATAGGTCCCTCGATCTAGGGACGCTGGTTGTGTCATCCTTTCCATTTATTAGTATACCTACCATTCCTACACCCATCCCGTCCATTTTGATGCCCACTTCTAGATCCTTTTTCAGTGGGGGGTCGATCCTTGGTTTCAACATAGGATGTGGAAATCCTTCCACCTCCACCAATCCTATGATCGACCCAACATCATCAGGTGCAGGTGTACCTTTTGGGTGGAATATTTCTAGTGTTTTTAGGGTTGTCCCTAGTCAGGATGGGGGTAGTAGTACATCATGAGGTTTCAACTTTACTTGGATCAACACACCCTTCCCTGGGGGCACATCCCTTGGGGAAATATTTTCACTATGGGGTGCCTTTCTGTTTGTTAACACGTTTGGTCCTAGGGGTTTCGATGGGACTAATTTGGGGAATGTTTTTTATGTAGGGTTCACATTTACCCCTAGCGACACATTTTGTTTTGGGAGAAGTCATGCTATTAGAAGTGCCACCATTCTCAGGGGCACTCACTCTTCAAAATCTCCTCAACCCTCCATTAGTAAAAATATAGGGGGACTTCCAGGTCCATATAGGACAAGAAAGACTTCACCTCCCTCCTAGTATTCATTTGCTCATACATCATTTCCCTTCCTCACAACATTAGTCTTACCCAATTTGTCACAATTGACGAATGAACTTATTTCCCACGGCCCTTCATGGCCTGTAATACTTATGAATCTACCTTCTGACATCCCGAAATTCGACAGAAATCTTGGAGAAGACCCCTCCACCCACATCATGATGTATCACCTATGGTGTGCATCCAATTCCTTAATGGATGATAGTGTGAGGCTATGTATTTTCTAGATCTCTCTGACCAGAGCTGTCGCAAAATGATACATTGAATTAAAAGGTGGTTCCTTCAAAATATTCAACGACCTGGCAATGGCATTCTTAACTCATTACCAATTACCCATACAATACGAGATAGGGACAAATCTCTTGAATTCATTGCATCTAGATAATTCCACTCACATTTTTTATCATATACATGAGTGGAGACAAAGACGTAGGATGATTAAGACCTAAATTTTGGACAAAATTTTGATGGAGTGGTTCACAAATTCCCTCCTACCACCCATTTCCTGAGGAGTAGCTACAACTAGGGCATCCATCGAGCAGGAAATTTTTCATGCCCAACACTTAGATTTGATTTATTTGTAGTCAAGTACACTTTATGACATCATCCCAAATTCTCCCATGCCATCGACAGATCCAAGGAAGCCAACCTTAGGACCCCATGCCAATAGTGTGGTTGGTTCTGTATCTCATTCCTCTATAAACCAGTTAGTTGATCAGATGGGTCAAATGTTTATTAAATCAACTTATAGTAATAGTGTTGAAACATTCGTGGTCCCTACTCAGAACTTTGAGGTGAATTCGATGCAATCCATGCAACTTAAAAATCCTCAACAACCTCGAGGAAAAAATAAAAGGAACAAGAAAAATAATTTGAAATCTAAGAAAGGAACTCCTTCCAGCCAGAACACCTAGGAGGGGGGCACTAAAGAAAAGAAGAAGAGTTGTTTTCCCTGCACGATTTGTGGGGAGGACCACCCTAATCATCAGTGTCCCCAAAAGGATGAGATTCATTTCTATTTATCGTAACAAAAGGCCCCCCAATAGACTGTTGTCTTGACTAATCCTTTCCCTCCTCAACCTCAAGATATGGTTGCAAAAAATATTTCCCCTCTGCAAGGGGGCATGGAAGGTACCCCTCACCATGAGGAGTCTTCCTATAATGTTTCCATTTTTATGTGTGACCAAACGGTTAATTTTCAGACTCGGGCCAAAAACTATGAAATTTTCAAGCCTTCCCGTGCTGCACCAGAAGCAACATCTTCTTCCCAACCCAATGTCCTTCTTCATATTGAGAAGCCATCTTTTGACACATTGATTTTCCCCCCGAATGGTGTCCTTCGACGTACGAGGCATAATCCCAACACACAGGCTGCCCACAACTATAGTATTGTGGAAGACTTAGCCCAGGCACCATGTGCCATGTCTACGCTTAAAGTCCTCCAAGGCTACCCAGTGCAATGGAAATCCTTTTTGTCTGCCATAGGTAGGGTTGATACCTCAGAGTTGATTTGATGACATATGATTCTTCTCGAGTTACTCACAGTCTCTCCATCATGTCATCTTCCAAATCATAGTGTGATTGATGAGGAAAAACATATATCGAACGATGGTGGAAGAAGGAGCCTCAACTTGGATAATGTCTATTTCTTGTTGGAATGTCCTAGACTCTTTTTTCACATTGTAACTGGTTCATTAGTGCCTACCCTTCATGGGCGCCATAGTTAGCACCTAGAATTCCATACAGTGCCCATGTTGTGTTTTCCTATAGCCCTGAGAGCCCTTTTTTAACCCCAAAATGACTTGATGATTGAGTCTCATTATTCTCTCTCTTTGTCTATATGTTGGCCATATCCTGTGGGGGTTCTTGAAATTTTTTATTGTTGCTTAATGGTCTCCTATGCATTTTTTTATTGCATCATATATCTAGTCGTTGAATTATTGTCTGCCTAGATCCCGCTTACCACTATTGTAGTATCCATGACCATCCGCCTCTTGCATTATTTGGCCTTTGTTTTGCACCCATCTACCCATGGAGAGAACATCTACTAAGACTGGATCTCACTTTCCTGTACCATTTGCATTCATCTTGCTTAGGTCAATTCCATGCGCTTGGAAAGCAGGAGCATGTTGTTAAGCCACTCATTCTATCCAACCAAGTATACTTTTATCTCTTTTGTGGACTCGTAAAAGAACACAAAAAAGACATTCCCAAGTACAATTTTATCTCTTTTTCGGACTCGTAAAAGAACATGAAAAAGGTACATACCAAGAATACTTGTGTCTCTCTTTCATGCTCGTTAAACCATGAAGGAGACAAAATACTAAAAAAGAAAAAGTGGGGTTTTTTCACCCTTGGTCTATTCTCAAAATGGCAACGTCAGTCGAGTCACACTTGAACATGGAACTTGTTTGAGTCCTCATCATACAATTGGGTTTTAGATTTCCTAGGATCCGTCCTGGTAATATGAGTCAATGATGCTCCTCCAAATGGTTACTCTTCCAGTCATCATGGAGAGTGCTTCAATGCCTCTTGTGTTGTTTCACTATATTCATCTGACTCTTGTGTCTTGTTTCCAAGTCACCATTGTGTCATGCCTATATGTTCAAGGGAAGTTTAAGCTTGAGTTGACCATCTACTATTTTGTGGACTTTCTGAGTCGACCATCCCTGTGTCAATTTTACTTTGTGATACTCTCTATTCAAAAAACATCTCGGTTTTTATTTCATGTTAATTGATGGGGGATACATCAAGGCCCTCCTTCGATGGATCTCTTCCTATCAACTTCATCACATTATCTTGGAGAGGGATCTAGAAACCAGTTAGTACCTTGGATCTTACAGTCCTCAATGACATGCCTCCTTGTGATCAACAATGGGTTTACATCATTGAATCCTAATCGATTGATTCTATGATTGTTCGAAATAAAATCCTTTATTCACACTCATTAGATTGTACTAGGTAACTTGGGTTCCATCTTCATCATCGGTGGTTCCCCTCACGTCTGTTAATGGTATACATGAATGACCAGTAAACAAATGGATTCTACCATGCTCGACATCAACTCATCTATTTGCATTTTGTAGATTCGTACCATCATGGTTTGGGATGGAGACCTTGGGTTTGGGGACACATCATTCCTTTACAACATCCCCTCCCAAGTTGTGATGGAGTATATCACTTCTATATGAGTACTTTGAAGAATTCAAGGGCACTTTCCTCAGTGCTCATTGTCTTCCTGATATCTATATGTTGTGTCATAGATTCACATTGTATTTGTTGGTGGCTCTGATTGTGTTCGTGATGTAGATCCACATTGTATTTTCTCGTGGCTACGGTCTTATTAATGACATGAATCCACCATGTATTATTTCATGGCCATGGTCTTGTATTTCATGTCATGGATCCACATTTTACTGTTTGGTGGCCATGCTCTTCAAATTATGAGTATGTCTGCCTAGGGGATGGTCTATTTATGATCTCATCCTTGGTGTTTGATTGTAGGAATTCTTTGACTTTTGAACCTTATTTTCTCTCTCCTCACGCTACCTCACATGGACACTATTTTATTGTAATGTGTCTCGACCATCCATTCATTTCCTAACCTCACACATTAGGGGGCATATGTTATAGCTTTAATTTCCACTCTATGGACCAGAAGGGGGTCACTAGTACATTGTGCCCTTTTATTGACGATTTATCGACGCATGTTCGTCGCCACATCGTCTCAATTACGATGAAGGAAACAATCAATTTTTTTTCGCATCAATTTCGTCACAATTACAATGGTCTAGACATCGTCACAAGACCGATGCCACTCATCGTTATAAGAGTGACCAATGTGCCCCAATCACTTTGGAAAATTCATGTCACTTGGTCATCATAGTTGCGTCTCAAGATCGACGCACTAGTGAAAATGGTTTGACAAATCAATGACAAACATGTAGGAGTCGGTCAACAAAACACTGACAAACTTGCAATGCAATATTGACGAGGCACCTTTGTCTCCAACGTTGCCTGTATCGGAAGAAAATCATTGTTTCGTCGCAATTGCGACGCAAATTTGACAAACATCCGACGACCCAATAAAAAAGTGGCGACAAAACATTGATAAAGATTCGACGAAAAAATGACAAACTTGCGACACAAAATTGTGAAAATGTTCGATGAAAAAGTGATAGAAATGGTGTATGTCTGACATTTTCTCTGGGTAGGAAAGATTCCCAGTTAGTCGAACTATCGACGAAAAGTGGCGTCGATGTTCTAACTACCGACAATATATGTGTGTGTGTGTGTGTGTGTGTGTGTGTGTGTGTGTGTGTGTGTGTGTGTGTGTGTGTGTGTGTGTCCGACAAAACCCCTGTATACAAAGAATATAATTGCATATTAACCAAAAACAAGACAATCAAAATAAAATTGTATATCGATATGCAAAGAAGAAAACAATGTTCACTTGCCTCTTAAGGTGGGTGATCTTTCATTGAGAAAATATCCAAATACACTTATTGTCTTTATCATTGTTATCATTGTTATGCTAGTGCAATCCAATTGCTCTTATTTTCTTTATCTAGAAATTTTGAATCTTCCATAACTTGTTTGCTTGAGTGTCGAGAAATTGTAATTTGATCTTTCATGAGTTGTACTCAATTTCCTAACTCCGGTGCACTCTATACAATAATTAGGGTTACTCACATGACATATGGAAAAAATGGAATGGGTAAAGTAGGACATTATGGTTTCAAGGGAAACCACCAACAATGGAGCCAATATAGATCCACTAAAGCTAGATACAAAGAGTTTTTGAGTTAGTATTTATGTTTTTTTCTATATCCTTGTATTTTGACATCCTTTCATTTGTTTAGTGACACAATTTGGATGTTGGGATTATTATTTCTTAGCATTCATATGTGGATAACTTATGAACCTACTTTCCTTGCCCTAGCGTTCTATGTTGTCCCTAGCTATGTGGTGTGACCTAGGTGTCTCCTTACAACCACCATAATCATGTTAGTCATTTGAGAGACCATGCCTTGAGTATCCACTAAATAATTCACCTTAAATCATTGCATCCATAACAAGTAGACTAGTTTGGATTTACATTTCATCTTCAAGCACCTCATCTAACATACTTGCCATGTAGTAATTGCCAGAGAATAAGTAAATAGGAACGTATTATACATCTAGACCCATGCATCAAAAACATGTCTTCGACTACTACCTGACTACAATTAAAAGAATGGAAAGTGATCTATGGGTATGTGAGGCCACTAACTCAAGATAACTAGAAATGTAAAGGAAGAGACACACATGGATATTTAGACCACTAATTTAATAAAGCAGTTACTGACAAGACTGAAGTGGGGATTTTTTTATTTGTAGGTCCCCTATTGGGTAGAGAAAAGGTGATAGTAAAATTTACATAAAAAATTTCGGAGAACATAACTGTCATTTAATTCAAATATCTAGGGTGTATACTATATGCATATTATAATGATTTAGTAGGAAAATGCAAACTCCTATGGACAAAATTTTATATTAAAATGAAGTTCTTTTTTTTTTTGTGTGTGTGTGTGTGTGCGCATATCTAGGGTTATTGAGGGGATTTTAATATCATAATAAATAAACAATGGTATCTGATTGCAGAGGGGTTTATTTGGAATTCATTTAAAGAAGAAGTAAGGTTATTTAGATATAGGAAAAAAAGGGAATAGAAAAACCGTATGAGATTACCTCAAGATATCTAACAAAGTTGCTCCAAACGATAATGAACCAATATGCAATCTTCCAATAGTTGAAGAAGAGGGAAACACAATTGAATAAGGCATTGCAATGATAGTGGTGATGGAAGTCAGTCTAGGGATGGTGGTGAGAAGCTTACGATGACAATTAAATGCAAGTGCCAAATGCCAACCAACTGAATTTCAAATTGATTACTATTTGTCAAGGATATGATTATTATTTGTCAAAGAGTAATACACTGAATGATAAATATTTATTACAAAAATTGGAAATGCCAAAGCCTGCAATAAGAATCAAACCTATTGTCTAATCAAATTCCAAAAATAACATTTTTTATTATTAAAAAGAATTGTATTTTCCTATCTTTAAGATTATATATATATATATATATATATAATCAAAGGAAAAACTCATATTAAGTTAATAATTAAATTGTTGCAATAATACCTGACCTTCAACATGTAAAAAATTCAATTGAACATACAAATCTCTCAACACAAAGATGAGTGTAATAAAATTTTGATATGGATTTAGATCAGAATAGCAAACATATTAACAAACACATAAAGTATTCCCAAGTAATGAAATCGTGTCCTATCCATTTAAAAGTGGTTATTAATATATTGATTAATTGGTTTAAAGTTCATATAAACAATGCAACAAACTTAAGTGTACCATTAATATATGTTTAGCAAGATGTGTGTGTTTTCTTTCTTATATCTAGTGTAAAAATTACACTGATTAGAACATTGATACCATGCATACATAGATTTATGAAATAAAGGTGACATATTCCTGTCATGCATTATATCTGTCATATGAAGGTTGAGGAAAGAAGCATCTAGTCAAGCTCAGGTCCATTGTTGTCTTTCTTGTTTTTACAATATGTTTTTGAATAGGTTCTACATCTATTCAGGAACTCAACTAACAATTTGCCTGGTCCATCCAACTATGAACAAGGTCTCTTTTTTCTATATTTGGAAGGATCAATTGGGAAGGGTGGTCCATAAGGATTCAACCACATGGATTAAACAAGTTTCCCAAGGTTATGTGCATAGACTACAAAAGAGCAGAGTCAAACTCAAAATTTGATATACCTGGGTAGTCTCATTTAGACCATCAATTTAAGAAAGAATCTATAAAATAATAAAATATGGATCATAATACAATTTGTAACATACATACATGTATGCCTTCCACCCTTTATATGAGTGGTTATCCATACAGATAAACAATTGTGTTGATTTACATGTTTTGAAAATATGGCTCCAAACTTGCCCAGATGGAACAACAAGTACTGATATGACAATTTTCTATTCAAGAAAATTTACTCTCTGCACCAAGATCCACCTCTATCTTAGGCTCCTATAAGTGATAAAGTTGGCAGGTCCTACCCAAGCGCAGTATATCATGATCGATACCAATCCATACTCTGTGGAAGCCTACCTGAAACTAAACCCAAGGAGATATTGAGTGCATGTATTCAAGTACAAAATCCATATTTGAAAAGAAAAATACTAAGTGTAGAGACATAAACAACTACAATTATAGAAAGTCATGTTGTCAAATTATGGATTTTAGGCTAATTAAAAACATATGGATGATTAGTCCTTTTGGATTAGGTCTGGTGATAAGTTGGAGTGCTTGGCATGATGATGACCCAGGTTCAAAACCTATAGGACCTACTCCCAGTACCAAAACAAACTTGTTTATCCTCTCCCTATACTGGATATGGAGATCTATACCCTCTCCGACATGATCTGTAAAATGAATTTATTGATGTAGATCCCATGCTTCCTAGTTTATGAAAATGGCCAATGGGAGGAAAAATACTACAAGGAATGTATTTTTGTGTTGCAAATGTATATGCCCATGGTTTGTTGCCTTGATATGTCAATTTTGTAGGAATGTGAATCCCTATATCAGAAATGATGTTGTGGTGAAGAATATGGTTACTCCAAATGATCATGTTGCACCCATCACTGGGATGAGAAGTTTATGTGTGACATATGTGCATGTAAGAAGTTAGGATGTGTTAGGTTGATGTGCCTATTGTGTGACAATTGTTGTTGGTAAATTGTAGATGTGTTGTAGGTATCCCCGAAGTGCACATGATCCATATTAGAGTGTGTGTTGTATCATGGAGGTGTTGTGTTGAGGTTTCAAGGCCTTCAATCCACCTGTATATATGACTATTTGGTATAGGTAGGTGGAAAATAGGTGCCAGAATAAAAAGAGAGTGAGGGTTTTGTATGCCAGTATGGAGAATACGTCAAGGAATGGTAGTATCTCATGAATATAGCTATCCAACAAAGGGATAAGAATAGACCATGTGACATTAGAGGATGTTGTGTTTAATGTTCCATGTGAATTGGAGGCATAAAGGATGATAGATGATTCAAAGGTTGGCATATCAAAATGTAAATTCTAGATTCTTTCAAATGAAGAAAACGAATTATGTGCAATTTCGAAGTCATAAAGACAAGAATACCTAGAGGGTCTATCCATCAAATGTCGAGATGTAGTTTTGAGAAGATGAGTGTTATGCCAGAAGTAGTGAAGAATTGTAAGTGTAATCCAAATTTTACTCAACGACTAGGGAATAGAGAAAGGATTGGTTTAGAGTGGTGCTCTCAAACAAAGAAGTAAGAAGTAAACTAGAATTGAAGTTAAGAACAAGTACCTATTTTCAATATCTGATCCAAAGTTAGAGATAAATCTTGGTGCATACTTAAATAAACTACTGTACAATTTTCCATGCAGCTTGATGAAACTGCAACCACCAACACATTAGGTTAGATAAGTAACGTGGTGGATAAAAACTCCTTATTAATGCCTAACACAAGGTGTCCCATGTAGTTATATAGGTGGGAGTGCTACTTGTAGTGTGTTCTATGTTTAAATCCACATATACCTTGATAACATTTTCATGATACTGCCACCAAGATTATGCAAGTCCCTCTAAATGGTTACCTTCAAGAAGAAGGTGTTGCGGCTCGGTCATATTTAGGTAGGTTTGGAAGTAGATAGTAAGGTTATCTATCCATGAATCCAAAGAATCCATGTGCATATAGCCACCAAACTTAGGTAATGATATTATAGTGTCTAGCTGGAAGGTGGAGGTGGAAACTGCAGTAATGGTGTGGGCCCATATGACAAAGATAGAGCCCAAAAACAACAATTGTCTTTGCTAGCTAGCTAGCTATCCAACCTAGAGACTAATGGGTTATCCTTCCTTGATGTCATACCCTTCTAGCTAGCTCGGATAGCTAACCAACCCAAATAAGGAGGGATGTTATCCCCTTGATACATAACCTTCTAGGGACATCTAGCATTAGTTAATTAATCGTTGTGTGTGTTATTTATTTTGAGCATCACTTTACGACCTTGAGCTATGTACATATGAATATAATATAATTTTATAGTCTTTGAGTGATGTGCATCCTTAAATTAAGGTTTTGGACTTGGAGAGATATGTAATCCTATAATAAGGGCACTTAACTCATTAATAACGTGGGAAATTTGTTCTCATCTACTCTAATTTTTGGGTTTTTTCATTGTTCTACTCTAATTTGTCTTGGCTCTATCTCTAATTTGTTTTGCAAGTAAGTTGTTGCTTATGATTCGGTATTAGAGCAATAATATATTGGCTTACTCTGTTTCATTTGGATGTTAAGGTTTGACCCAAGAAAGATATAGGTGGGAGGGCGTACTCCAAAGGAAGCAAATTTGATCTAGAGGACATGTGGGGTGGGAGGGAATCTCCCAATAACCCAACATTGCTAAATGTTGGGTGGGATTTGAGCTAAAGAAATAGATTCAAGTGAGAAAGAAATATTGAATCACGTGTTCTAATCACATTCTATAATTAAACCCAAGCATGAACAATGAAAATAAGAAAGAAATAAGAAATCAACATTGTTTTACTAAGTTTAGAAAAACATACTTGATGCTTCAGTAGGTAAAAAATATCAAATCATTGACATGATAAGACTATACATACATGATGTTACTTGCAATTACAACTTCATTGTCCTTTAATACATTGGTGAATTCACATAGATTGAGTAAATCATAAATTATTGTCACTAAAACCCGATTTTCCTACCATTACAAAAAGAAAAAACAATTAGTAGAATATAAAAAAAATGAACTTGTATAAACGGTTAATCTATTGTTGTTAACACATAAAATACATATATAAAAAATTGTTTAACTCTATTGTTGTGCTATTTTCTGCTTACAACTATAGAAATGACATTTGCTGCAAACATAATATACCCGGTCTTCCATCATAGAACCTGAAATAGATCCAATTTCCCAACTGAGCGGGTTCAGGTTGTTCCATGTCCAATCTTCACCATTAAGTTGTTCCATGTCCAATATTCGCCATTAAGTTGTTACATGTCCTATCTTCACCATTAAGTTGTCCATTAATCTTCGGGAAGATATTATGTGTCACCCATGTTTTCTATTCTTGCCTTGGTTGTTTTCCGTAGGCTCCTAGACACGTAAAAAACAACCAAAGAAAGAATAGAAAAATATGGGTAGCAGATACCTTGTTGAAAATGTGTTATGGATCATGGAGGTGACCTCCCTTAAGACATGCATTTGTCAAATAAAATAATAGGTTAAATGACTGAATAATAACTATACATGAATGAGCTTGTATTTGACAAAGAGAGTTAAACTTTATATGACTGAATAATAATTAAAGATGTACAATTCTCTAGAAATACTAAAGGGTAATACCTCATGAATTAGCTCCTCTTGGTTTCGAGAATAATTTGTTCTCTACTAAATAGGACCAACCACGTGAAGGTGGAAGCTCGTTTAGTCCCTCCCCCCTCGCACATCACTCTCAATTCCCCATACCCAATCATGCATAACAAGTAGAAAAAATAAGAATTAAAGGTAAGTGAAATCAAGGCATTACATGCATACAAAACATATAAGGTCCACGCACAACTAGAAAAACAAAAAATTGTACAATCAATAATTTATATTAATAAAATTTGTCCTGAAAATATGTACAATCACTTCTTTTTTTTTCTTCTTTTTTATAAAACTCATGAGTGTATCATCATTAGGATCATCTCAATCACAACCTTCAACTATTGGGTCTTGTTATACTATTGGAAGGTGATGGTCAGCCATCTCAATCATTCTACTACTTCTAGTAGCGGGACATGGATGTTGATGCACTACAGGGGCATCCACTACAATAACAAAAAGCATTAAAAGGACATGGTTAGTTATTATTCATAGAAGTGTTTCATTAGTATGAATATCATTACTATGTTTTTCACTTGGAGGAGTAGTGGACTTGACCATTGGTTGGATTGTTATTGGTTCCTCTCCTCTCTGAGCACCCTCATCTACATGCTTTGTCATTGAAACAAGAAAATTTATGAGTACATGGCCATCTAATGGAAATATTAATAATCACCACATTATACATTTTATTTTAAATACACGCACACCGTGATCATGGGTTTTTGAACCACTAGTATCATGGTGTTGTTGTCCACCACCATAAAATGAACCGGTGTTGCTTGCCTGCTTAAAAGAAATAGAGACATAATTAATTGATGGGTAAAATCAATTGTCAATATATTGGACAAGTAATTAACAACTGCAATCTTGTCATTTTATTTACCAACTCATTCAAAGGGTCAGATTATGTCTTTGATCCATTCCTTTTCTGATTTTCCACCACATCTTGAAAGATAAACTTGAAGGCGAGCATCAAGTCTTATTTTTTGGCGGCACTGTTGAATTTATCCCCCTACATCGCATGGCATACAATATGGATTTTGTCTTACTAGTTGCAATTAGATAAAATTTGCATGATGATATATTGTATAACATGAATAAAGTATTCAGTAGTTACAATTCTAGATTTTAATATCAAGTAACCACCTTGGCCAAGTTTGTGTCGTTCATGTTTATCTAATCTTTCCTTTGTTTCTTTTGATGTGTATGGGAGCCTATGAAAAGTTTCAAGTATGTTATAATATATCACAATTTTTTCTGTAGAATTAAACAAAATTCAACATATTCAATTCAAAATATCATATATTACCTTCCAGTGCCAGGTGGTGTCTTCCCTTCACTTCTCAATGTGCTCTCCTTAGCGTCCTCCTGTATATTTTTCCATTCCCTCTCGGGAATGACTAGAGGACGATCATACTTAGGGTTCTTTTTCAATTGAAACCTATATTGATCTCTGACATATTTGAAATATGTACCAACCTTTGAGGTGGTTTCAGACTTGTTGAATATATCCCCAAACAGGACAACCATATGGTATATAAGATTATTTTTCAAATATTTATTCTGGGCATTCCACCGTGTGCGAATGGTGGGCCCGAAGATCTTTAGAGCCTTGTTGTGCAAGGTCCTATAAAAAAATTTGTTTCCTAAAAAACGATATGATAATTACATCAAAATATTATGAAATATGTTGGTTTCAATCAAATAATAGGAACTATTTAACATATTCAAAAATACCTGGGATTTGTTGTATTTTCAAGGGAACCAAGTTTTCATCCACCAACAAGTTGATGGAGAGAGTTCTTGATATTTGAACGTGTGTTTCCCCGGGATAACAATCTTGATCTGTATGTGCAGAAAAAATATCCTCATGAGATTCACCTTGTAGACCCTCATGAGCACGGTCTAGTGTGTGTGGTAGGGGTGCCTCATGGACTCCAGGAGTTTCGGTCCTCTTAGCCACAGACGAAGAGGTAAATGGCCTCACAAGTATGTGGCTCATGCTAGGATGTTGTGGGGTTTTTGCATCACTACCACCAACAACATCCCCATGACTGGGTCATTCCCCAATCAGCGAATGGAAAATTTCCTATAGAAAGAAAATGTTAGAGTATTGCTCATATAACGGTAACATACAAAAATTTCATAAATAAATATATGTCTGAAATAGTCTTTTTTTTTTAAATTGCGCTTACCCCAAAATGTTCTATATCCTGTCTTAAAATTTCCATAATTTTTTCCCCTCCTCTGTAAGTGGATTAGACTTAGCCAATTCAATGTGTTCCATATTTTCCTTTTTCAAGGCCTTTTTAATTGTTTCCACCGGGTTGACGAAATAATATATTTCATTCAATAGATCATTCTTCTTCGATGGTGTGCTTGTTTACATCAACAAATAAACATGTTAATTAAATTATTCTAAGCAAGAATTGATATGAAAGTCACTATTATACATGCTCCAAGCTAGTTGGTGCCTTCCCATGATCACCCTGCCACATTATAAGATGCATGACAATTTAGAAAGTTATAAGAAAATAATCTAAGAAGCATGAGTTATTAAAATGTATGTTTCAGATATAAAAAGGAAAACATTAATTGCATGTTTGGTATACTGGTAGAACCTATTTACCCCCATAATAGAAATGCTTCCATCGATTCGATTCAAATCGTTATTGATCAAAAACTCTTCCCTTACAGTTATTGTTTTCACTGCACATACAAATATTCGATTTCCTTCACACCCCTCAAATATAAAATTGGGTTTCTTTCTTGTTGTCCTTGGTCTCGTACTATTAATAAGCCTTGTAATATTTCCTGATGCCTTTGGCCTTCCATCAATATACACCGTCGATCCTTTCTTCTAATCGTTTTCTTTTAGTTGTATGTAATTTTCAGCGACTGCATATCTCCTCATAGTTGGCATATATCGGACCAGCCTCAACCAATATCCATATTTGTGGCATAGTCTGACATAATCCATAAACTCAACAAGTCCTCCATCTTTCACCTTTATTCCATCCATGGAGAATAGGCCTAGACCATGTATGGATGGTAGAGCAATGCGATAAATCCTCTCATTGACATAGAAGTCAGTGTCCAACTGAGGAATTTCATTGGGTACCCATGGTCTCAATAGATTTGTATACCTCAAAGGAACCTCAAAATCACCTATTCTCTCATCATCATATGAACATGAACCTCCTTCAATAATAAATAACTTCATGTACCTACAAAATTTTCTTCTAACCTTTTCACCTCTAGTTTACCTCGCCCTATTAGATGTGTTGAACGTCATAATACTTTCCCCCCTCCCCCAAGAAATTTCCTCACTCAAGGATGATAGGTTTGATAGGTACTTGTTTGGTTGTACCTACACTGCATCGAATGAGAAAAAGTAGTTAACAACAATATGATTGAAATGACAATGGAAATGGTAAGAACAAAGCACCAAGCATCTTGTTTATTTCTTTGACTAAATGTAATTAATGGGAAAATGTGTGATTACCAATTGTGGGCTTTGAACATTTGATGTAGAATACAGTTTTCCTACAATGTTGTTGGGAATTGGCCTTGACACGACAACCAATTAAACCAAGCAGTGAAACCGAGTTTGCACAAAGCCATTTCTTCATGCTATCGAATTCACATTGGAGAAGCTTGATTTTGGGTTGAGAGTAATTGCAGAGAATTTCACATTTCTAATTTTTCAATGAAGATATGTTTTGGTAAGACATACGATCTGCCATGGGCCTACCATTTATGGATCATAATGGTATGCGAGTGGTTGGCTACAATAATTTGATGAAGGCATTTCTCTTGTCTTATTCCCAAATTGGTCTCCGCAAGATGTAGGGTTCATTCTTAACAATATAAATTTACATGTGAAACATTCATCTTTCGTTGCAATGATAGGAATGGTTGGCTCAGGAAAATCTACATTTCTATCATGTATACTTGGAGTGATGGAAAAATTCAAAGGAACTGGGAAGGAAAGTTGTAACATAGCTTTGGAAAGAGGGAGAGAATGTTCTATTAGATATGTAGAATCGGTGTTGTAAACTTAATGATGCATCCTACACTTCATTGTTGCATTCTTATGCAAATGGGGAAAGTGATAGAACAAAATAAGACTCTTGCAGACAAAATATGTGAGCATGATTTATCCCATTAGAATCTACATCTCCTTGAGGGACTTGTGATAGTCTACAACAAATGTAACTTGCCTAGAGAAACAATATATTCCTTTCCAGAATTGGAGAGAAGAGGTTAGATACCGATTTGTATATTTTCAATGCCATCATTTCCAATCATGGGAGGTTTCACCAAGTTGCAAAAATGCGTGATATCTTAAGACCCGTCAAGGAAAATGGCTTGAATCCAGATTTAGTAACATACCTTATGAGGAACATGTGTGGAAGAGATGGCCATTATACGGAATAAGAGGAAATGCCACTAACCCTTATAATTATTAACCAACTAACCATTAACCATTAAATAAATAAATACCACTAACTCTTAACGCTTAACCCTTATAAATAAATACCACTAACCCTTATAATCATTAACCCATACAACCCCTAATACCCTTAACCCTAATCATACTAAAATTTAACCTTTAATCCCTATAAATAATGTAACACATACATGTCCTAGCTCTTAGAACCCTTACCCCTAGCCCATGTAACACTTATAACCCTATAATCCCTATAATTTTTTATTTTCTTTTTCTCATTCTTTCCCTTAGTCCTAGGTTGTAGTTTTTTATTATATTTTTGTTATTTAATTTCATTTTAGTTTCATTTAATTCTTCTCAAGTGCCAAGTCATCCTGCTCGACATGTGAAATGACCTCCCCAAAGGTGTCCCGTGAGTGGTAAAAAAATTGGTGATAATCCTCTTAGGGAATATTTTAAAAGCACCATAATTGTGTCAATTTTTTCCCAACTTTCTATTATGACCACATTTTTGAAATCACGTGGCCATTCTACATCTAATGGTGTTGATCTAGTATAATTCTAGTAATTCTAACAAAAGGTAAATGCTCCTAAATTTGGCCACCCTCAAAATATGTGAAAAGGCATGTGAATGGGGCTCAAAAGTGAAACATTCCCTCCAAAGGGTGCACCGTTTCATCCAAGAGGTGAAACATCCTCTCCCAAAGGGTGAAATGATCTAAAAAGTATCCCAATGACCTCATATAAGTGGGATGAACTCCATCAAGTGTGCAAGGGGCTTCCTCAACATCCTCGAAAGGAACAAGGCTCAATCCAATTCATATACATTCTAGGTACATCATCCAAAGTAAGGTACACGTGACCCAATGTAAGTATCAATCTGGGGGAATGTACACAATTCCAATACAACATAAGAAGTGATTCATATCAAATGTGAATTCCATTAGTTGGATCACATTAAGCATCATCTTCAAACTTCACAACAATTCATAGAATCCATATAATTTTTCAAGTTTAGGTATGGGAGGGTTATCATTTGCCCCTATTACATGTGGCAATACCTAGGGAAGGCAAGGATACTAGATTTTTCACCTCTCTTGATGCTTACAAATAGCGCAATAGTCATGGTGTTAAGGTTGACCTTGAGATCAAAAAGAGTGGCTTGAATTGGTAGGGGTAGGGGTCTTCTTTCTCTTGGTGTGGGTGCACCATCCTACAAGTATCCTTTATGTGCACTTGATTTCATTGTTTTTAATGTGTGTGGGTGATGAGTGTTCTACATCATGGAGGCTTTGTGTGGTGGATGGTTTTTAAAGGATCCAATAGAATTATAGTCGCTTCATAATGGGCATGTTCTAGAGATATAAGTATTTGTTGTATGGTTATTTCTACAAGTAGGTAGTGCCTTGTCCCATTAGAGGCATTTACAATTTTATTCTTTTATTGAAGATAAATTCATTATAGGATCTAAGAAGTAAAAAATCTTGGTCTACAATCATAATGCACTGATTTGGCTACTCGAGAAAATGTAGGGTACAATGAAATTCATAAAAAAATAGATCACTTCAAAAAAATCCTATATACATGTGTATGAGATGATTGAACTAATGAGATTGTTGAGTTGCTTCTAGTTATAAACCCAACACATTAGCCACAACTTGAGAGAAATGAGTACCAAGAAGGTTTCTTGACCAAGGATCTATGTTGATCGAGATTATGAAAAAGTAGTACACGAGTCTACTATCTAGTATTGACACTATTGATTGCTAAATTATGAGTAAGTGCCAATAAATATTTTTTTTATGTATAAGTTTGAACATTCTAATTTTGAATGTAATACCATTTTGACTCATGGCACTTTTGTTTTTTCATTTTTGAATTTTAGATTCTCACAAAATTCTCTAAGATAAAGATCTATTATTCATGTATATTCCATAAAGATATGTCACACCAAATGGTGTTGTGTGCAAGATAAACATTTGGCTAAATAGGGAAATGTACCTAGAAAAACATCTATCCAAATAGGGTAGTGTACTTAGATAAAGGTCTAGACAAAGTCACTGTTCTTATGTGGCTCAATCCTCCTTCAAGGTCAATGACTATTTTGGTTGAGTTTGAAAATTGTTGGAATGCAGTTGCAAGGGTTTGATCTTTGTTCCCCACGCTTGTAGTGTAGATTGGCAGGATCTCTTATTTAGAGGTAAACATTCTTTGCACAACTAAATTATTATGAGTGTGGGTTAGGATGGTTACAGGACTAGCTTGAATAGGAAACAATAGAAACCTCATTGTCCCTAGAATCTTGAGTTTCCTTATTATTGGATCTTACAAGATCCTTATGTGTTTTGAAACAATTCTTCTCAACATGGTTTTACTTTGCTCATTTTTGCAGGTCACAAAGATTGATTAGAGGGCATGATCCATACACCAACAAAGCTGAAAGGTATGTGGGGTGTTCTGGAGTAGATGACAATGAATTGAAATATATGAGCACATTACATCGACAAGAGAATTATCCACTAGGTTTACCCTTGTTTTGTGCCACACTTCATCTCTATTATTGTAGAAATGTTTCAGAAATATTCCCCCGAGGGTTATTTATGGTATTGATTTGTGGCTTTTAAATCTTGATAATGGAAGGAAGAAACTAGATATAGAAGAAAAATCATTAACATTTGTCTCATGAAAAGAGTGAGGCATCTCTGGTCATGAAAATCTACCTTTCCTTGTGTCATTTCTAGGGCTAATGCGCTCAACCTCTTTCTCCTCTGTCTGTGCCCTCTTTATCCTATGTTTGTAGCCTCTCTCTCCTAGTATGTTCCTGCCCTAGTCTTGATCCTCTCTCCACGGCCTCTTTCTCCAGCTATGGTCGGTCTGTTGTCGTGGTGATATGACCAACCCTCTTTGTTGTTGGGATATGGATCAACATATGGGCGCGGGGATATGCATGAACATATGGGTGTGAGTTTTGTTTTAATGTTTTATGTGTTATTGTTTTATGTTTTGTTTTTTAATTTTTATTTATTTATATATTTATAATATATAAATTATAAATTATAAACTATAAATGTATATTATATATATTGTATATAATACACAATATATATATTATAGTGGGCCTAATGGTTAATAACATGTGTTTTATCCTAATATGTCACAAGTTCAAATCCAGAGGGGGGTGGGGTATGTATACCTCTATAGATTTTACCAGTCAATTTGTTGGGCGGAGGGGGTCCCTTGTCCCACAAACAAAGGGGTCTCATACACCAATTTGGTATATGGCTTGGCATATGCAAAGTCAAACATCCAACTATCGATTATCATTTGATGACATGCACAATAATGGGAAAGTGGGACTCTACTTCCCATGTAGCATAAACAATATCAATAATCACTAGAATATCATGCTCGATAATAGGTAATCAAGATGCAAAAATATGGGTTACTAGGAATATGAGGTCACAAATATGTTGAGTTTGAATTACATTCAAAAGTAAATGCAACCTCCAACAAAACTCTCACCATTATGGAAAGACTAGAAAATGGAAATCAAATAAGCATTCAATGTCATTGAACGTAGAACATCCCAATGCAAAGACACTACTTTTGAAGCTCACATTTTGAGTACTGTGACCCACTTCTCCCAATATCATTAAGAAAACTTATATGACTATTCATTGGCCACCCAATCTAAGATGGAGTAGAAACAATCTACTAGTCATACATATGCTAAAAAACAACATTCTAAGAAGTAGTTGGTGCAAAGATACTCCACCAAGACATTTTTTCTTATTATTTCATCATGCTCATTGTTCGACAATACATGTATTCCAATAGAGGATGAACACCTTCAGTAACCACTCACATAACCAGATCAAAGATCAACACGCCGATGTTTTCACGTGGTAAAACCCCTACGGGGAAACATCCACGGCCCCAGCCACTGTGGCCACTTGGAGCAGTTTATTAATGCAAAGAAAAATATTATAGAGAGATTTTATAAGAGAGTTTCTCACAATCGATCATCGACAACTGACCCTCCATGCTCTTTAAATAGAGATCATGGACCAATCGGGTGTTAAGCCACAGATCAATGGTCATTAAGATTGAGGAGAGTATGAACCGTTGGATCACTCTATGTCGGGAACATATCGTGACCGTAGGATTTCCTAACTACAAATGCATACTAATGCATACTAAAGAAACACACTAAAAAACACACTTTTACCTAATGACACAATAGACCAAGTAGATCTTACTAACTCCTAAGTGTCTAAATATCCTAACATCCCCCCTTAAGAACAACTTGGGATAGGATT
>ML804698.1:160509-174416 GCA_009831015.1 Picea engelmannii
GATACTCAACGAGATCCTCTCACATGGATCATATACCAAGGACACCTCTCAACTAGATGTCCAACATCACCAACACATGCCTCTACCAAGAATGTACCAAGATCACCAACATACCATCACAAGATATGTGTCTCAACCATGTACCAAATCATGTACCAAACCATCAACCTGTACCATACCAAACATCAACCATGTACTACAACCTGTACCACAATAAGTGCATCAGCCATACACCAACACCTGTACCAAACCGTGCACTAATCATGCACCAACACTTATACCAAACTGTGCATCAACCATGCATCAACACTTGTACCAAACCATGCATCAACCATGCACCATATCCTGTACCAAACCATTCATCAACCATGCACCATAACCTATACCAAACCGTGCATCAACCATGCACCACAACCTGTATCATATGCCTCAACCATCAACCATGTACATCAACACCATATCAGGTACCAATCCTGTACCATATGATGTATCAACCATGTACATCAACACTTGTACCATACCATGTACCAACAATGTGTCTCAACCATATACCATATCACTCAATCATGTCATACACCATGTACCATAGGATATATCAAGCAAATACTATCAATGGTATACCTCAACCTAGTACCAATATAAACAACAGATGTATCTCATACATATGTTGTCATATACCAAGTGTAATCCTCAACAATGTATCAACATCAATGACAACCATACACCATGTTCCAATGCTTCAAGAGTATACCAAGAATAATCCTCAAGCATGTACCATAGCATCATCACCATGTAACCAAACTAGATACCAAGATACCAATACATCCAAGATGTATTACTACTCAATGTACCATACCACTATCACCAAGATGTACCATGCATCAACAAGACATGCCTCTCAAGTATGTACCATACCATCACCAAGAATAAGATATAATCACATAAGCATACATGTAACCTATAGCTGACTTGTTGTACTGTAACACTGACTTGTAGCACTGTCACAACCTTCAGCAGCCCGATACCAACATTTCCCCCAAATTTTCCTTAGCTTCGTGGGACCAAGACTTATTGTCACACGGGGCCTCACGTGACACCCTCAAGCTGACCCACAAGGGCCTATCTAATTAGGGCTTCAAAGAAACCCTAGCACTCTGCACTCTGAAACTTTCACTATTTTCTTGCACTTTCTTCGTTGCCTCAGACTTGCCGTCATATTCACCAATAAACCAAAAACACTAGACCATAACATTCACAAGATATATATTCAATGTAAGTATGTGTGTACTTATGAGAGACTCCTTGAGGTGTTTATATACTTTTTCATAGTAACCTCTTTCCTTAATCTTAAAGATTTTAGTACTTTCGTGTCACAACAACTTTACCCATTCATTAATTGACTTGTAACCAACTAGGGGCTTCTTGACCATTCTTCGAAGCTTCCAACTTCACAGGGCCATATCTCCCTACTAACCGTAAGGAACCACGTGGAATACCACCTATTGCCAGAAACAACACGGCAAGGAATATCCATCTATGAGTCTTTTACCTGCACTTACACTGTCCTTCATGTCCATATTCCTCAACCATCTTTAGGTACTATAGCCACACCTTCAAGGCTTCATGTAGACTTCATCAAATGCACCCAACACATCTACTAACATCAATCACTTCATCAATGAAAACCAACTCACCATCAATCTCAACCACATCTCTAGGGATTCTAGACTTCTCCAAGGGTTGACATCAATTTCCAAGGGTTGACATCAATGAGAACCAACTATCCAAACCAACTGTCTAACAATTGGCACCTCAAATCTCAGAGCATTTAGCTCAAGGTAGGAAACATGAACACCAGTTTCTTCCATAATTAGGAAAAGTCTTACTTATCAGGGAAAAATGTGAAAGAACTATTTTTGGAGGATGGCTCCAAAATATTTAATTTTGAAGCCATTAAGAAGGCAAATAGACAACAGTTCACCTCTCTCTTCTCTCAACAAAATGAATATGAGCCTAGAAATTTTGAAGAGATGTTGGAACACATCCTAAAAATAATCACAAGTGAAGAAAATCAAGAATTGATCCGGACCATCATGGAAGAATAAATGAAGACAACAATTTGGAGCCTAGAGACAGAAAAGGCCCCTGGTCTAGATGGATTTTCCATATCCTTTTTTAGATTCTTCTAGGACCTTATTGAACATCATTTAAAAAGAATGTTTCAGTATGCACATAGCTCATGCAAATTGGGTGGAAATATGAACTCCTCATTCTTGTCTCTAATTCCCAAAGAAGCAAATCCCTCCTCCTTTGAAAGATCCAGACCCATCTCCCTTTGTAATTCTGTGTATAAAATTTTGACTAAAATTATTGTTGTCTGTCTTAGGAGTTTTTTTCCCAAGATTATTTTTGCTAACCAAGGAGGTTTTATGTGGAATAGACAGATCATTGACAACATTGTTCTAGTGTAGGAATTCATTCACTTCATCCTAGGAGCAAGGGAGAAAGGTACGATTATTAAGTTGGATATGTCAAATTCCTTTGACCATGTCATACACTCATTTCTCTTTAAGGTATTGGACAAGTTCAGTTTCTAATTTTCTTTTGTTCAGTGAATAGATTATTGCATCGACTCACCATGGATAACCCCTCTCATAAATGGTCGACCCACATCCTTCTTCCAAAGCATCAAGGTATTGTGATAAGTTTTCCCTCTGTCTCCCCTTTTATTTATCATTATGGATGACTCATTTAGCTACAAGTTGTAATTTTAAATGGTTGTTGGAAATCTTTTGGGAATTTATATTGTTAGAGGCATTAAAAGTGTCAACCATTCACAATTCATTGATGATACATTGTTGGTTAGTGGAGCCTCCCTTATCATTGCTTCAAGGTTTAACCAATTTTTGGATTCCTTTTTGGATGCTTATGAACGATAAATCGATAGAAATAAATGCTAGATATATGGTTAGAATGCCAACTCGTAGGTGATTCATTTGATCTCCAGACTCTTTCAGTTTCCGCTCGTAGAAAATTGGTCTTCATTTCGTTATCTTGGGATTTGTGGAAAAGATTAGGCTCAAATTTATGAAATGGGGTTCCCAATGGATCAATCCCACTCGATGTGTAGTTCTCATCAAGACCATCCTCTCGGTCCTACCTCTCTACTAATGCTTAGCCTTGTTGGATCCCCACACCATCATGAACCATATTTCAATGGACATTCATAAATTCCTATGGCAAGGGGGAAAATTGAATGAAAATAAATATCATCTCATCAATTGGAAACTGGTCAGGAATCCAAAATGTAGAGGTGGAGTTGGAATTAGAGACCCTACAATGATGAATGTGGCAATGGGGGAAAAACTGCTATGGACGATGATCACTGGTAAACCAACATGGTGGAAGAAGGTTTTTTGGAGGAAACACTTTTGAGGAACAAGGAAAACATGTATAAAAATCCTTAAGGAACTTAAAGTCTCCCCCATTCTCAAGCTTATAAAATATGCCATCCTAGTTATTCAAGAGAATCTTACTGGATCATTGGGAGTGGGAAATATATGAAAATTTGGGAGGAAAAGACATATGGAAGGGAGAACGTGTCCACCGAAGAGGATCTTTCCCCTCTTCAAGCATGGATGAAGGATAAAAAAATCCATTCTCTCCACGACATTTATGAATGGGATGAGGTCTCTGGGAATTGGTTAGGATGGAGATTTGGCTCCCCTCTGGAACCTCTAATTCCTCTTGCCAACTCCTTAGCTCGGGAATTATCTAGTTTCACTTCATGGAACAGATCCAAGAAATACAGAAGGGGATGGGGGATTCACCCTTCTAATTTATCAATGGTTGCCATATCCTATTGGAGGGAACAAATCTCCCTTAATGATCAACACTTTGGAAGAAGATTTGGAACAATGATGAGCTGCCAAAGATCAAAATTTTATGTTGGATCTTGATATGTGGGAAAACACTCATAGTAGATAACTTGAAGAATAAAGGAATAACATTCCCTTCTCAATGCGCCTTATTTGCCAATGCAGAGGAACCAATTATGCACATGTTCCTTGATTACATCTATGCTAAATAAGTGTGATCCCGTGAGTTGGTTGGTTTATCTCATCAAACTAGGTGGCCACAATCCTGTGATGAATTATTCTCATAATGGTGCAATATGTATAGAGGGAGTTTTAAGCATAAACCACTTTTCAAGAAGGTCTAGGAAGAATTGTTGAAGTTCCGTTGTTGGAATATTTGGCTTTCTCGAAAAAATAAAAATAAATAAATAAATAAAATAAAATAAAATAAAAAATCAATAACAAGATGTGCCAATTGTTGCAAATCACATTAAAGGTTGTTTATATTCTCTTTGAGCATTTGCAAACAATAGTTAAAGAAAATGATCAGGTGTTGGACAGTTTGGAAAAAGCTTGGATTTCAAACTTCAAATTAGATTATGTTGACATCTCTCTCATCAAAGAGAGAGTGATCTCCCTTCCTCATTAGATGATTAGGAAAGAGCCTTCTAATTTTTTGGCCTAGAAGACTCAACAACATTCAAACACTCTTTTCTTTGATGGTGCTTCTAAGAACAATACAAGAGTGGCAGGTGCGGGGGGAGTCTCCATGATCCCAGAGGAAATAGGATTGTCTACTACACCTTGGGGCTTGGAAACATTTCAAACAATCTTGTCGAGGCCTATTCATTGTGGAGGGGCCTCTTCATCACAAAGGAATAATGCTTCAGAAGATTAATATCACTAGGGGACTCTATGTTGGTTATCAAATACATGATGGACCAAGCAGTTCCGTGGGGAAACAAACTTAGCACACTCATCTCAAGAATTAAATAAATTCCCTCCCATTTTGATCATGTCTTTTTCTTTCATATAGAAATAGATTTGAATGGAGAGGAAAACCATGAGGCCAATGTGGCCTCCTCCTTAAGCCCTAGGTTATTGATTAAAAATGGGGTGAGATTCCTTAGCCCCATACCTTAACGAATTTACATGCAACTCTTTAATACGCATTCAATGACAACATACAACTGGACATGATGTAGGAAGGATGACATGTGGGCTCCACATTTCTCATGCATGTTTTGTATGGATCCTTTCGAGGCTATTCAATGCATAAGGATGAAAACTCTATTGATGTGTGGGATATCATTGATAATGGGGAGTGATTGGGTTTTTTCTTTTGCATATTTAATCTATAATTTATGGAGTGGGAATGGGTTATTTGGTAGAGAGGTTGGTCATGATTTAGGGGATTTTGAAATAATCTAGTGTGGGATCAATGCATCTTTAGGTAGAGTTGCGTATAGGCATTCGTGGGTGGTGGTTTTAGGTTGTGTTGCGACTTCAATGCTGGTAACCTCTTTTGCTTTGGTCAAACAACCCTCGGTTTATCAGTTCCTTTTACTAGTGCTAGTTTCTATTGGTGTTTCTTCTGACCTGGGTTGGTTTAGACAGGATAATATTCCTCTGTTTATGTTAGATTTTTACAGAGTTGGAATTGGTAATTTATACCTAGGGTTTGTTCGGTTTGGGTTTGTTTCTTTAAGTTTCATTGTACAAGGCTTGTTTGATTAATACATGGATAACCTAGATTAGAAGGAGAATCAACAAATTCTTCGTAGACACGAATAAATTACATAGGCCAACAATGGTGCTCTCATGTACATTTCCTTGAAAATTAAAAAGTTGAGTGCAATAGACTCCATTCTTCGGTTCTCCCTTATCGTTTGGATTATCTCTTTCTTTCCTCCAACAACCACCATTTCAGGAATTTTCTACAAGTAGACTTAAGGGAAGATGAAACTATTGGTCAAAATCATGATCCCGTGGAGGTCGAAGAAATAGGCTCCACTCATTTAGCTAAGGGGTAGGAAGCTCAAGACAATGTGCCCCACTAAATGTCTCTGTATGTTTTCTTGAGTTATCAGTTTTTTGGGTAAATTTGTCAAGCATGTCACCTACAACAATGCCCGGAACTCAAGTTTAGAGAAGGATTTAGGGTATGTGGTATTAGAAAAATGTATAGTTTCGGAACAATCTCTGAATTTTTTTAATAGAATCGTTGATAGCCTTAGTGTAGCCATCTTTTAGTGAATACAAACTTTTATTTCAGTTAAAAAAAAGAAGTCAAATATCCAGGGCTAAATATCTTGAAGGGGGTAAGCTTACCATTTAGGCACAATCAATTAATGAATTCCCTAAAAGCAAGCATCTTTCCCACTTTCTTGTTAAAAATTGATGTTCCTCCATCTATTGATTGCTAAAGCAATATATCAAAAACAAAATATTGGAAAAGGAAATTAAGATTATAATGGGGAAATGTAGAGATCTATGTTGGGGCTATGGAGAAAAGTATGTGATGCTAGGGTGACTCCACTAGGGCTATGGATGCTTGCAAACAATGAAGCAACACCACCAAGATATTTAAGGATATACTTGTAGAAATATGTAAAACCTCAAAATTTTTAAAGGCCTCATGATTATGACTTCATCTTGGAACATCGGATTATGATAAAGGCAATAAATTTCATTACTATTTTTTATTTTCTTCAATTTAACATGGAAGTTGTGATAATTAGGGAATTGGACTAATCAAGCATTCCCTCACAATAAATGGTTTTACAAGTACTCACACTTTGAGAGCAATGACATTTCTACTAAGCAAAAATATAACTTTTTCTTCTCTCGGATCATAGCTAAATAGTGCACTGCATAGATTCATTTCTTTGTCCAATGTGTCACCATTCGTTGAGGCCTCAATTGGCCCCAAGTTTTCCAAATTGGGGACCCACCCTTTTTATTTTAACTATGTGATTTCAACTTTACATTTATAATGATGACGAGGGACTGAAAAGTTGTGTGATCTTGGTTTTGATATTTTCAAATTCACCATGCATCTATCAAGGATCTCTCATGCAAGTTGGGTCTTGGTTTCATTTGGTTTTGAGTGTTTCCTTACTCATCTCTTATTTGGATGCATTCAAATACCATCCGTCCTTGTGTTATTTGAAGTATCATTGATTTTATTGGAAATTCCACCATTTAGATGAAACATGTACTTCATCCAGGTCTTGTCAAATATTTCCTTGGATGCACCCATTGATCTAGGTGGACATCGGTGGCCACCCACCTCTTCCATTGTATCAACATAATTCTCCATCTTGACAGTTTTTTAGGTCCTAAACTTATGGGTTGTTTTGAGGCTTTAAATGATGTTTTTGGCCATTTGGGAACCTAGGGTGGCCATGGCCTACCTAACCCTGCCAACAATTGTACTTCTTAGTTAGATCTTTCCAACAAGCTATTATGCGCCCCAAACAAAGTTGTATGCAAAATTTAAGCCCTCGAGAAGTTGACATTTCAACTAGCCACGTCGGGGCCCACAATCCTTTTGACACTTTAGCTCCTAGGGTTAGGGTTTTGGATATTTAGAGTTTTTTCTCTTTAAGGTTTAGTACTTTATGTTAAAAGGTCATTTTTGGCCTCTTGTAATGTCTTCTTGCGAATGAGCGTAGATAACACCTTTCTCTTCAGACATAGGCTACCACCATTCTAACTAGCTTGTATTACTTTGCATTTTACAATCTTTTCCTATTACATTTATTAATAGAACTTGGGTTTCACTATATTACCGTGCTCTTTACAATATTTATCTGTGTATTTCCATTCACATTCTTAACTTTCATTTCACTCTCTATACAAGCCAAATCACCCATAAAACAAAACTATCGAAACCCCTTTAAAAGTTATCTTTTGTCTCTTCCCCAACATTATAGGGAAATTTGAAAGGTCCTTCTTTCATTGCATCCCAACATTTTTGGGAGGGTCCAAAAGATCGATCTCTTGATTCTCCTTGACACCATTTTGGGAACTCTTAAACTAAGTATTCTTTGTTTCCTCTCTACTTTTTCGGGAATTATGAAGTATTATTTGTTTTATCCCCACAATTTCGAGACTTTTTGAAAGAGAATCTTTCTCATGCCTCAACAGTATGTTAGAGATTTAAAAGCTTTAGAATTTCCTCTCATAAGAAACCCCACTGTTTCAAGAACTCTCAAAAGATCTATGCTTTTAAAACTCTCGATTGTTTTGGCGACTTTACAATGGGATGAAATGCATTATTTGTGAAATATTTAGAGAATTATCATTTGATTGGAATATATGCATTTTGTAATGGCTTAATGAGAAGGGGCTAAACACCGTGTTTCATTTTCTTTCATGTTCTCAATAGTTTAAATTTTGATTGATCTAGATGGCTCTTTGAATAATTCATGTGATTATAGGTAGATTTCAACTCAACATCTTTTCAAACTTCAAATGCAAATGAGATTAAATCGAGGTTTGATCCTTCGCCAAAGCTTTGTTATGCTCATCATGAGCTCCATTTCTCCCTTATAATCTGATTGTGGCTCCCTTTAATTTTTTTCATTCAACTTTCAAATGACTTAGTTTTAAAGCTTTCGATTATTGTTTCTAACCTAGCTAATGTGTTTTGTTGTTGACATAAGTAACATGTGAAACATTTTACATGCCCTCCTAAAGAAACCAAAACATGATAATCATAAAGAGCTAGAAGCAAAAATCACATCTATGGATATCGAGTCCAAAAGACCCATTTACTTGGACATTTCCAATAATGCGGGGTTAATCAGGCTCATTGGAGGGAAATATTCCAAATGTTCATAGAAGAAGCATATCCTAAATTGTTTGACATTTCAAAAGATGAAAATATAGATCCATATGTGTTGGAAACATTCGTAGGTCTTATCTCCACAATGTGTTGTCAAGCTAGCTATTCTTCCCTATGTAGAATTGGTGAACTGGATTATAGAGCATGTAAAATTTGGAGAATAAGTGATCATTAATGAGAAAGGGAGATGCATCACCTCCTTTTAGCCTAGCAATATGCAAACTTATTATAAATTTCCATGGGAGGAAGTTTCAATGACCCCAACATGGGTGGAATAATTTAGAAGGAACAAGAATGATCACAAAGTGTTAAGTAAATGGTGGGTGGATGGAAAGAAATTCAAATCTCAATATACTAAGATTTATCCTTTTATAGATCTCATGGAATCGTATCTCAATAGCTTATTTGGAGAAAAATATGCCACTCACTTCAAAGAGGTTGGGTACCATTTTGCTATATATAATAGCGAAACAAAGATTAGTCTTCAATTGACATGTGATTCTCTTAATCATACCATAAGGGATGCAACCACCAAAGTTAGGTATCAACCCCCAGGAAGCCCTCCTAAATTTTTAATGTCTTCATATCTAATTAATATCACCTATGTTGCCAACTCCTTCATATGAATGAGGTGAAATTGATTCTAGTTGAAGCCCATGTCCAAGTTTATTGCAAGGACTTGTGGGAACACAAAACATGGGGCAATAAAAAAGAATTTGTTACTATTTCATCACCTCATTATACACACTAATATTTTGTAAGTAGGCCCTAATATTGTCAAAAAAAAGCCACGCAAGTGGTAGGGTTGAATGGAGATTGGTGCATTAATGAAGATATAATCCACATTTGGATGTATAGAGCAACTAAAGCTCCACATCTCTTGTCACGATATGTACTAGATATATTGGTTATTAGAGAAATTACATATCATGTCATCTTGCAAGGATTCAATTCATATTTGTGGAAAAATAATATATATATATATATATATATAATTGTTCTCAACCTATCCTCTTTATATAAGACAATATGGACTAACCAATTGTAAATTTGCCAAGATGGAGGTTGAAACCATGAAAGATTATTGGTTCAAAGGAGAAAGGAGAAGACACAACCTTATCGAGATTGTATTAATTCATGCAATCAAGGCTAAGTACACCTAGCCCTACACTCATAAAAAAAGGGAAAAAAAAGAGATGAAGAAGAGGAGATAAAGAAGCAAGAAGAAAATCAAACACAGGAAGTTGAAACACTTTGACTTCCTCTATCTTTTTGTATAAATGAAATCAAAACCAAGTGAAAATTGATTTTAAATGATAATTTTAAACTTTCTTTCAAATTAATTTAAAGCTTGTTCGCCACTTTTTGGAAATTGATTATGGTGTATTATAGATTCTTGGGACTATTGTTTACTTTTCATTCACCATAATCCCTACAAGAATTATATACAATTACTGTGAATTCATCTCATGTATATATAGTCTATTCTTACTATTGCAATTTGATGATGTTAACATATGGATGTAGAGCTGTAACTTTAGATGATTCATTGAGTTACCTTGTTCTTTATTGGTTATATAAGGAGTTTTTGTAATTAATTAATTTATGTAATTATTTGCTTTATTTTATTTTAGTTTTATATTTATTCATCATTCTCTGCTCCTAGCTAGGAGTAGGAGAATATATAATAGAATTGTATTATTTTATTTTTCATATTGCATTTTTATATTTAAAAATTTAAATTCATAAAATCATTAACAATAGTTAGGGTATAATTTGGAGGGTTTTTCATTTCAAACAAGAAAGGTATAATTGGGCCCTTTTCTTGGGTAAACCTCTGAATTTGATGAAGGGGATTTCCCTACATCTACGAGTAATTAGAAAAGATCTCGTTGAGTAGGCTAAATATTTATGTCGAAATGTGGGGAGTTTGACATGCACACAATCTGGGGAGTGTGGAGCTAAGCATGGAGAAGATTTTGAGAGTTTCCATGAGTTAAGGAGTCCTTAATTTTTTTTTTTTATGTGAGGAGCATAACATACTTTGATACCAAATGATGAGGCTTGGAGGCTCTAGTTATAAATTAGACAACAAAGAAACAAATGAAAAGGGTTTGTTGAAATATACACGTCTATACACTTAATTGCTATATATATATATATATATATATATATATATATATATATATATATGAGTGGTTAAAGTTGATTATGTCTTTTAACAACAACTCAAGTAACTTGCTCATTAAAATAATAATAAAAGAAGAAAACTTAATAAATTATTAACGAGGATCTAATTACAATACATAACTACACTCCAGATGCCTTGGGATGTATCAAAAGAGGCTTAGAAGATTATTTTGAGGAATGTCATTTCTTTCAGAGTCCCAAATTTGGATAAAACATCTTAGTAGGGTCTTAATTTCTAGTCTCTTGTCATTACTCCTTCTATGGCTTAGGTTAAACATTTCCTTGTGGTCCAAAGTATTTTGAAATGTTTGGAAGCTATTAAGTCTTTTTGGTCTTGGATATACCATGTCTAAGATATATTTCCTTTAATGATCATTGCATTTGGTAGATATCTCTCATGATGCAACAAAACAAGGAAAAACTTAGAATGAGGTTCCTTGGTTATTGATGCTTAAATTTTATAGCAAGGAATTATTTAGTGAGGGATTTGTATGACATTTAATTAAGAGATTGAATCCCATGGTCAAAATTGAAGCCCGTATTTGTGTTATCCAACCTTAATAAGAACATTCTTGATAGACTCCAAAATTTGATCCACTATTCAATCTTCATCATGTTGGGTCTATATAGTCCTCACACATAGTGACTACACTAGAAATGGAATAGGGCAAATGAATTTAATAAATATAAAATTGTTAACGATTATAAGTTGTTGTGTATAAGGCCAATGCTAGACAACCCACTAAGCAAGATACAAAGACTCAAATATAAGTAGAAAGTTTGGCTTTTTAGGTTGCATAGCCTATGGAAGCCAAGCCTTTTTGCATAATGATTAGCTATGGGAGGCCTCCCTATAGACACAGGACTTACTTGTTGGGGAGTTCAAAGACCCTCTTATAATTAGTGTGGGTGGTCCAAAATGCTTAAACAATTGTTATGTTTTTTTCCCCTTCCCAAGTTTGCATGGTGGATGATTGAGTCCTTTTGTCTTGAAATTCTCCGTACTTTTATATCTTAGAGAGATGATCTTCTAGATTGAGTCCTTTTGTCGTGAAATTCTTTGTACATTTATATCCTAGAGAGATGATCTTTTAGAAGATAAGTTTCCTTGGGTTTTGATTTCTAGGCTTCATGGCAACTCATGATTCATGTGTAATTTATTTTTCATGGAAGAACATGAATGATTCCCTATTTAATAAGAAAAAACCAATGGGTCTTTTTCACTACTTGATAGCTTTCTTATTAGTGTGAGCTTGCTTTTGTTGATCATTGTGAAAGTATGTAAGATTGAGATGGAGATGGATGACCTAAAACAACTGTTAGAGTTTTAGGGAGCCCCCCCCCATGCAACATGAGTAAGGAGCCTCTTAGTGGCTCCCTTACCAATCATCTTGTTCTCGTCAATCATAGAGATTGAATGGATGACCACATCATTAGATTAGCCACATAGTGAACGAGAGCACGATAAATGAGGCACAACTAGTGTCCCCCTCCCATGCAACAAAATGCCAAGTTCTTGATCTTAACACTTGTTATCCCGAAGACTGCATAACTGCCTAAATCTAATAACAATGGTTGGGTTTCAATTGTAGCAAAGATAGCCTAATGGCACCAAGTTAGGGCAACCCACTAATGATCTCATCAAGCCAATAACTAATGTTGAGCTCATACCCGCCATACCCTAATGTAAATGTGTTTATGCATGAGCACATTTTGATTTTCTATTTCATAGATTATTGCTCTTTTATGTATAACTTGAATGATTGTAACGAAGATATTTGGCCATTTTAGTGTTAACTGACCCAATTTTGCGTTTTAATCTAAGTGTTATTTTGAGTTTTGATTCAAGTGATTTGGTGGTAGCACTTTTGCAATTTTTTTTATATTATAAAAAGTCATCCATGCACATATTTTGTTATTAGTAATATTGAAAGGAAGTGTTTTATTCAAAAGTTATGTTGTCATGCTCTACTGTAAAGAAAGTAATCCAAGTGGTAACCATTTAGTTTACTTAAACTAAATTGCATAGCTAGGAAGAGTAAAGTTTAATACGTTTATAGATTAGATTTTTAAAGTTAGAGAAAATTTTTCAAGATGTCAAACACATAATATAATTTAAAAAAAAGAAAGTAATCTAAGTGGTGACCATGTAGTTTACTTAAACTAAATTGCATAGCTAGGAAGAATAAAGTTTAATAAATTTATAGATTAGATTTTTAAAGTTAGAGAAATTCTTTCAAGATGTCAAACACATAATATAATTAAAAAAAATAATGGTGAAAAGTATTAAGTGGAATGAACTAATCATAAATATGCCATTCTTGTAATAAAGTTTGCAATTCTTTTTTTTCTTTAGAATAAATTCTCTAAAAGCTTTGAACAGTTTCCTTCCTTCTAAGAAAGGTACTCATTGTAAAGTAGACATTGTAAACTTAATTTTCTAAAAGCTTTGAACAGTTTCCTTCCTTCTAAGAAAGGTACTCATTGTAAAGTAGACATTGTAAACTTAATGCACATAACCTAACAAGAATTAAAGTAAAAACCTACACAATACATCAAATTATCAATAACATCCTAAACACCAACCAATTAAACTAACTTTTAACACTATAAGACTTATAATTCTTATAAACATAAAGCAACCACAATCTTTTTAATATCAAATCTTAATCATAAATATAATAATAACTTTACAATTATTATAAATATTTACATAAATACCAACTACAACTCAAATACCATAAAATATAGAAAGACAAAAACCCTATTATATTAAGAAAATATGTTTTTAGAAGATACTGTCACATCAACTCTTTGACACACCAAAACAACAGCTTGCTAATTATGTTTCCTCATGTGATAGTCCAGATTTGCATCTATAAAATTGATGGCACATGCGAAACATTAATGAATTATTTCGTTATGGGATGTGACATGTCAAAGGAATTATTTTTACATAGTTCATAATGAATCACAAATTACTATTAACATTGAAGATAATCCAATTG
>ML804698.1:207837-238172 GCA_009831015.1 Picea engelmannii
TTGCGAATTGGCGCTACGAACTAGTTAAGGATGAGTGTTGTAGCTTGGATAGGTTGTATGTACTCACGTTCAGACTTATCAACATCCATAGTAGCCTTAGGACCATCAGGTACTCCATGAGATTTTTTTTCTTGTTTCGAGGTTAGGAAAGGAGTATGGCCACTTTTTTTTCTCTTGGCGTTGCGAACTGTCAGAGGCGCTACGAACTAGTTAAGGATGAGTGTTGTAGCTTGGATAGGTTGTATGTACTCACGTTCAGACTTATCAACATCCATAGTAGCCTTAGGACCATCAGGTACTCCATGAGATTTTTTTTCTTGTTTCGAGGTCAGGAAAGGAGTATGGCCACTTTTTTTTCTCTTGGCGTTGCGAACTGTCAGAGGCGCTACGAACTCGTTGACAGAGGCGCTGCAAACTCATTTCTTGTATCACATGCGTCTAAATATTTGATCATAACTCCAAAAAGATGTTGCGGGTTTTTCTGAAATTTTTTGTGGAGGATAATGATAATTTCATTGACTTGCTGTCCACATTTCAGCCTGAACCAGTTTGTAATTAGAGAGATATAATTATAACAACAGTGCACTGCAAACTGGTGTTGCAAACTCTCTGTTTTGCATAGTTGTTGGATATTCACCTTGTTTGGAGGTTGCCATTTGTCAATGAAGGTTCGAATGGTCTCCTAGGAGTTTGTTGGATATGAGGGACATGTGTTGCATCTCTAGATCAATTTCAAAAGACATTTATCATCATAGACAAAATCTCAAAAAACTAAGAATTTGTTAGGCTTTTGTTGGAATATTTTGTAACAAGACTCCTAAATGGAGGAGGATCCTATGTAACTCCTTGGTTTCGACCTCCTTAGGATAGATAGAGATTATTCATTATAAATGAAAGGGTTTTTGATGAGAAAAATGTTGGATTCACGAGCCAAGAGAGGAGAGAGCTGGTGGAGCAGTTTTAGTTTCTCATTTGTAAGCCCGAGGGCCTATTTGTAATGACATTTTCTGCCATTAAAGATTCATGAGAGCTATTATTAGATTATCTTCTGTGTTTTTCTATTTCTTTGTTATCTTCTTGTTTGAAAATATTGCAGGTTTTGAGGATCATAACTGCCATTGATGGATGGATTCATGAACATCATAGGATTTGTTGTAGCTTTCTCATTTAATCATTGTTTATTGTTAAAGCAATATTTATCTATTTGCATAAATGATCTCTGTACAATGGATGTTCTTCCTTTTGTCATATTCACCATGCTTCTACGCATCATTATATGTCCATTTTGTCCGATACACAGTTTGATTTCCTTTGATCTGTAGGATGTTGTGACTCCTTGCCCAATGGAATGCCTCTACAAACAATTTGTTTCCCTCCCCCTTTTTTCCCAGTCTTGTTGATCCACCTACTCAACCAATTTAATCCATTTATATTCTAATGGGTATTGGGATTTCACTTACAACAGTCTAAGTGTGACTCTCAGTGCTAACATTTTTGGCGTCGTTGCTAGGGACACCAATGAAGAAACCTTCCTTGGGTGAACTATGATGATTAGATCTAGCTTTGGATGGTGAACTGAAGCTAGAAACTTCTAGACTGCTTATCTTTCACCATGGTGACTCCACTATTCATATCTCTATTAGCAAATCCACTGTTCAGATATCTATTGGCAACTCCACTATTTTGAAATGGACAAGATCCTAGCTCAGAGGTATTATTTTTGTGATTTTTCAAAGATAATCGGTTTTCCAAATCCAATGCCTAGTAGAGATGAATGGGAAGGTTGTCTTCCCATAATTAGAGGAGAAGATTGGGAAGTACCAGCTGAACACTTGCTAGATTTCCATGATTTTATTCATCGATTTCAGATCGTGCATGAGGATGTTCAGGTCAAGATTTTTAGGTACTCATTAGAGGGAATAGCTCGTGACTGGTGTCGATCTCTTCCAGTTGCCAATATCAACTCTTTGACATTTTTTCATGCTGCTTTTAATTTTTTTTGTAAGGAGTATTTTTTTGCTGAACATCTTTATGAAAAATGTTGTGATGAGTTTTCTTTACTTTGTAAAGACTTTGCTTGTCATCGAAAGCATACTTGTGATGAAGAATTTTCCATAGAAGAAAGTACTTTTCATGATGATCAAGAGGTTTTGAATGATCTTCATTATGATATTCCTTCACAAGAAAATGGACTAGAAGCAGATAGATATGTCTCTGATACACTACTTGTTGACAAGTCTCATTTTTAGCTTGATTATTACAAATGTAAAAATGAGCTAGTTCCAGCTATAGATCTTGAGATCCCATTTCATATTCACCCATATTCACTGGAAATTGGTGAAAAGAGTGGAAATATGTTGCAACAATTTTCAAGCCAGCCTTTGCTTGAATCATCGATGGAGGAATTCATTGATGAACCACAACAAGTTTTGTACAGATTTCAAGATCCTATTGCTATATATATGGAGACATTTTTGCAACAATAGATTTTCAGTTGTTGTCATCATAAGAAAAACGTTTCTGGATTGTAAGTATGATTTTTCAAGGAAGGATGTGCGACTGTCATTATGTCTCTATTGTTACTTAGTGCTTAGTTGCCGAGATGAGGATGAAGATCATTCAATCAAAAAGTTATTTGTATGGTTATTGAGGAAATTTGTATATATTTGAAAGTTTAGTTTTTTAGCAGTTAGGAGTAGGAATGTATATAAATAAGTTTTCCATGCAAGCATTTGGTTTTCAGTTCGAATGAAACCTTCAGTTTGCATATGGTTTACAGTGGTTTTTGTTTTCATTGTGTGAATGTTCTCAGTTTTCAATAAGGAGCGAAGGTGCTCTTAGGCATACAGGGTTTGTGGATAGAGATGGAATGGATAAGGAACTGAAACTGCATGTTCTTGGAAGCTTACAGGGAGCATGCCATCCCCTGTGGAGCCATATGTTAACACATAAGATTGATCATGTCAAGGAGGATTTATGGTTTTCAGAGCCTACAATTTAACCATTTCTCTAGGGATTATGTCATACCATCAACTAACAACCTCTTCGAAGTGTGCAAGCTATATTTGAGTTGGCATTGTCAACTAGTTAAGGATGAGTGTTGTAGCTTGGATAGGTTGCAGGTATTCACGTTCAAACTTATCAACATCCACAGTAGCCTTAGGACAATTAGGGACTCCATGAGATTTTTTGTCTTGTTTGGAAGTCAGGAAATGAGTATGGCTTCTTGTTTTATCTTGGTGTTGCGAACTATCATAGGCATTGCGAACTCGCTAACAGAGGCGTCGTGAACTCACTAACAAAGGCGCTGTGAACTCATTTCTTGTAGCAGATGCGTCTAAATATTTGATCATAACTTCAAAACGGTGATGTGGATTTTTCTGAAATTTTTTGTGGAGGATAATGATAATGTCATTGACTTGCTGTCCACATTTTAGCCTAACCCAATTTGTAATTAGATAGATATAATTAAAACACCAGAGTGCTGCAAACTGGCACTGCAAACTCTCTGTTTTGCATAGTTGTTGGATATTCACCTTGTTTAGAGGTTGCCAGCTGTCAAGGAAGGTTTGAATGGTCACTTATCATGGGATACCATTCCAACCTTCCTTGACAGGCGACAACATCCAAACAAGGCGAATATCCAACAATTATGCAAAACGGAGAGTTTGCAGCACCAGTTTGCAGCATCAGTTTGTAGTGCACTGGTGTTTTAATTATATCTCTCTAATTACAAACAGGGTCAGGTTGAAATGTGGACAACAAATCAATGACATTATCATTATCCTCCACAAAAAATTTCAGAAAAACCCACATCACCGTTTTGGAGTCTTGATCAAATATTTAGACGCATCTGCTACATGAAATGAGTTCACAATGCCTCTGTTAGCGAGTTTGCAACGCCTGTGAAAGTTCACAGCGCCAAGAGAAAACAAGCGGCCATACTCCTTTTCTGACCTCCAAACAAGACAACAAATCTCATGGAGTACATGATGGTCCTAATACTACTGTGGATGTTGATAAGTCCGAACGTGAGTGCATGCAACCTATCCAAGCTACAACGCTCCTCCTTAACTAGTTCGCAACGCCAACTCAAATATAGCTTGCACACTTCAAGGAGGATGTTAGTTGATGGTATGACATAATCCCTGGAGAAATGGTTAAATTGAAGGCTTTGAAAACCATAAATCCTACTTGACATGATCAATATTATGTGTTAACAGGGAGGGGCAAGGGGGTAGAGTTGGGGGGGGAAGGAGCAAAAGAGGAGGATAGGGAGGGGGAGGGTAGCGGAGAGGCATGGGAAATTTCAAGAATAAACCTCCCCTGTGAATTTCACCCTTTCCATCCCCTTCCACGACTAAGAATGGCTTGTTGGAATCCCCCTTGCCCCCCTCAACCCTCAAATATGGTTTTTTTAAAGTTTTTATAATGTCTTTTAATTAGTGTTGTTTTTGTTGTTGTTATTAGTATTATTATTTTCCTAGTAATGCATTTCTTGGGGAAACTCACTGGGTGCTTCATCTCATTCTGAGGATGGTACCTAGGGTAAACTTTATTCTTCATGGCTAAAGGCAAGGTCAATAGCCAACAAGTGGCTCACAAAGAGAGAAACCATGTCACATAGTGGGTTTTGAACTTGAGAAAGGGAGGATAACAACTTTCCCCTTATCCACTCAAGATAAACCCAATCGACTTATTATTATTATTATTATTAAAGTGAGGATAGTTTAGAATCGAGGGTAGATTAGGAGTTAAATTATGTTATATTTTATTGTTGTTGTTGTTGTTTCCCACCAAATTACACTAAAAATATTTCTTTTTCTTAAAAATTTTAAGTTTTTTCCTTTAATTTTTTTTATATACATAAAAAAGAGTCTAGTTTGCTAATTAAAAGGTATTAAAAAATGATATTTTACATTGTATCTTAAATGTATGATATCCTAAATTAACAAATAATATATAATTAGATGAAAACAAGAGCTTTGAAAAAACAAATGACATATTATAACCTTTTTAATAATGTTAAAAATAGTAGCCCTTCAAGGGTAGACCGAGTGGTTGGGACTAACAATGTTAATGCCACCCAACTTGGTTTGAATCCTGGTTAACCTTGGCAAATGATTGCAATATTTGCATGTAAAATACTGGGGTTTATAGTGGCTACCCAAATGTTTTGACCTTGTGTCTAGCGGGTGAGATTTTCCCAGTTATTGGTTTCTCCAGTTTGATTGATATGAAAACAAATTTGTTTAAAATGACAATTTTAAGGTTTTTTTATACATGGAAAAAAAAAACAAGAAAAAATGTCATTAAAAAAATAGAAATAAAAAAAAATGAAAGAAATTGAAAAAACAACATTTGAAAAAAAAGTTGATACTTTATGACTAAGAAAATTCAAAATGTTAAAAACTACCTCGGAAAAAAAAGGGTGATTCTAGAGCATCACTTTTCAAAATGAGGGTAAAAACAATTACTAAATGTGACCTCTTCAAAAAAGAGAAGTCTCAAGGGTTGTCATCAAGTAGGTAATTATGTTTTATCCAATAAGAGATGTAATTCCTTAGCATTGTCACTCTTGTAGAAGCGTTTCACTACACTATTATGCATGAGGAAATGTTTAAAGGGAAAGGACATTTATCGATTAAACCCATTGCTCTACCTTTCAACAAGAAGCCTCAATTGACTAATATCTCTTACAAATCAAAACAATATACATATTAGACTATTGATTAGTAGAAAGAAGAAAATACTAAGACACCTTTCAAGGGTAAATTTCAAGGAAAACACAACAACATACCTCTAACGAGAAAATGGTGTGATTACTAAGTTCAACTTGGCATGATACATCCAAATGCAATGCTCAAAAGACACTCTTGTCACATACGTTTACTTTCGATGAAAGAGATCCACATCAAACCAATGATATTGGTAAAGATACGGTGGATTTTGATCATCAAGTATCAACTTTAATTGCATCTACCTTAACAACCCTTACAAACTCGACCATCATCGATGAAGTGGAAAGAAAAGGACTATTGTATACAAAGATATGGGTGAAATAAAACCTATTGCATCTGATTGTGGGAAATGATATTCAAATTAATTTGTCTATAAAAACATTATAAATAAATTGGGCCTTGTTACAACTCCACATCTATAACCTTACAACATCATCAATGGGATGAAAGAAGGACCAGAACTTAGAATCACCTGACAATGCAATCTAACCTACTTTATCAAGTCTTTCAAGGATAAAGTGTTTTGTGATGTAACACCACTCTAAGTGATTGATGCATTGTATGGAAAACCATATTTATGAGATAGACATGTTATTTACTAGGCCCAACCATAGAAGGTGATTGCTAATATCAAGTAGCGGTTTGTGTGGCATTCATGAATATCGACCCAAATCTACAATATCTTTGGTTTTAGTTAATTAAGCAAGAAAGTTGATCAACCATGCTCAGAAATTCATGTTGTTGATGATTAAGACTCATTGTACCAAGAAAAAGAATACAAAGATGTGTTCAAGGATCTAGATGGAGTAATACCACTACATTATTAATTAAAACACTCTATGGATCTTGTTCCAGGTTCTTCATTACCCAATGCATCTTTTTACAAAAGGTATGTTTTAGAGAATGAAGAAATCCATAGTCAAATTCAAGAACTAATCAACAAAGGGTTTATTTGACCTAGCTCCTCTCCTTGTGGTAGTCCAATCGTCTTAGTTCCTAAAAAATATGGGGCATGGTATAGATGTAGTCTAAACGTTCTACGTTTTTTCCATTTTTTGGTCACTATTTCCAACGCATTTTTCCCAAAATCTAGCCAGTGATTCATAAAATTGAAGATTTCAATGGTTGATATTACATTTTCCAAGTGCCTTGGGGTTTTGAGGGTGTTGAATCAATTTATGCATTCAAAAACGTGATCTAAGTAATGTAAAACTGTGTAGTTGTCCAACAATTGCATTATCAGATTTCGACTAGGAAGTAAAAAATGTAAAATGTTGTTGATTTTCAGAGTGTTCAAAATCTCAACAACGACCTCACGAGGATAAATCACCCCTATGTTTTTAAAGAGTTGATGCTCCTTTGTTTTTGCTAGAATAAATTATGAAAATACAGTTTAAAGATAAAAAATATATTCACAAAAGAAGGGTTCTTGAGGAAATGACCAAGAACTTATTAAAAGTAGAAATATAATATATTTACAATATTATACAAAAGTAAAGAAAATGTCATACAAATTTAACATATTCCTCACATCCATCACACTATATGCAAGATTTGGTCATATCATAAGACAAAAATATATAAGGCCACAATGCAAACAAATTTAAATGAGTATTGCATTCAAAACTGAAAAAATAATTTGATGAGCATACTCCAAAAATATCATACTTGAAGATCTCAAAGTTTGAGAAATCATTAAATTTATGCCCGTAAATAGTTCTACGATGAGTCTAAAAAATAACTGTTTGGTTTTACATTGAAATATAAAATTAAAATATCATCATTCGTCCAAACAAAACGGGATGGGGCCCCCGTGGACCTTTAAAAAGTAAGACTTATACCTGGAAGAAAAGAGGAAAATAATTAGAAATCGACTATGGGTTTTTTAGTGAATAAAAAGACACAATCTAGATAATTTCTAAAAGAGAAGTATAGAAGACGAGAAATTATGAAAGATAATTGCTTGACTTACTGTGATGGATTCTCTCTCTACTTCAATTTCTAGATGGTATGTACTTTATACTTTATTTTGCTGGAATTGCTTGACCAATTGCAGCTGTTTTTTCTGAATTTGATTCAATTATTTTGATTAAAGCATTCTTTAACCAATTTTCAATATATTCTCTCATTGGTGCAACCATTACTTTTTGTCTAACTTTAATATCAAATAATGAATTTTCAAGATCTTTAAAATCCATCGAGAGTTGACGGAGAGTATCCTCAATATCATTGTCTTTGTTCACATAATGGACCAACCAACTCTCAACCTCCATCTCTAAATATTCGGTCAGGATGTTGAACTTTTTTGCTGATGCAATCTTTAATGAGTCCAAATTTTCTTCCATTTGTTCATTTCATAGGAGTATTGAATTCATAATTAGATGTAGGTCCTCAACATCTTCAGTCGGACCAACTAGTTCTAACTCAATTAACTTTAAACATAATTCACTCATTTTTACATTAATGACATCACACTCAACCTACATTTTTTTCAAAGTTTTGATTCTTTTGAGCCAACATGCCTTTAATTGTTTCAAACGAATTGTCGAAGACGAATCTTCTTCTTTTCTTTGAAATTCACTAAAACCTGAAACAATTGCACTGAAAGTAGAAATATCTCCTTTGTAAAATTCTTCATCATTTTCAAGATCTGCTTGAAGATACTGCTTGAAATGTGTGATTCTCGAGCCTAAAGAGACAAAACTGGTGGCCAACTCTCGGGTTTCAAGAATTAATGACATTCTATTTTGAATGTTATGATCGACATATCTCCTAATAACAACTAGCAAACTTGATGTTCCTTTTATTCTTGATATTGATTATGGTATTCCTTCAAGAGTTCTCAACGATTGTATGGTGACGGTAAGACTAGCAAAAAGTGCTGGGGGGCATTAAGGAATTTTTCAATTCTCTTACTCTATCTTTTAAAATTGCATTTTCATTTTATATATCTCCGATTGAAGATTTTAAATCTTTTGTTGTGGCCTCATGAAATTCTATGACTTTGAAGGGTGGAACCCCTTGAGAGTCATATTTTGAATTCCATTTTTCTTGAATTTTCTTATTTTTTGAATTGATCTTTCAATGAGAGACTTTCTTGAATTTTTATTGAATGTAGCATGATGCAGGGTAAGACACTCTTCTTAAAAAATGATTTGCTCCTGAGTATCCAATTCTCTTGTAACTATTCTACTTTCTTGCAGTCTTTGTTCTTTACCTACAATTTCCATTTCTTCAACATTAATGTCGAGTTCCATGTCTTCTAGGTCAATTTCATTTCCATGTATTTCTTCATTTTCTTCCTCTTTATTTGTACCTCTCTTCCTATCACTGACAATTGGGATTTTATGTGGCTTTTCAACTCCCTCTTACTGATAAAGGAGGGTTTTGTTCCCATCTTTCATCAGAGTTATCAATCAAATACTTTCTCCGTTTTTGAATTAAACTTTTGGGTTTTCCTTTAGATAGGTCACTTTTTTTAGAAACATTTGGGGACCGTGAATTTATTTCATTAACAACCCTTCCTTGTTGTCTGTGCTGATCATTTGTCCCGATTATTGTCTCAATATATTCTTGCAATTTTTCCATGGGGTTTTGACTGTCACGACTCACCTTCTTCTTCACCAAATAAGAATGTTTTGGCAAACGACACATTATATTCTACTGATGTCATGTGTGTCATGAATAATTGATTAGGGCCAAAACCCTTGATTTCATTTGCCTTTTTGAGATTAAATAAATAAAATTGAGTCGATATTTCATTAAGATGGGCAATGCTTTTTACATTTAATTCCCCAATTTTCCATGGTAATGGGATAAATTATTTTTTCATTTTTTCATTAAATAAATGAGCCCAAAATTTACACTGCTTACATATCTTATCTATAAATATTTTATCATAAACATAGTATGGTAGGTATGAAGGTTTCTCATGTGAATAGTAGAGTCTGATAACACTAAAATTTTCTATGGCTTCAAAAATTCCTTTCCCAACTAAGAAAGATGCATCTTCTAGGGATAATCTTGATGTACTAGATTCATGGATTAGCTTTTTGAAAGAAGAAATAAAAACATTGTGTACTTCATAGAAGTGATAAACGACTTTTTGTTTAGAGAGTGCGGGGTACCAAATTTGTACAAGGTCGAATTTATAGTTAACCCTTTTGGCCAAGGGTAGGCCAACTTGACATTAAATCACGATGAAAATAAGATATGACGACATGTAAAACTTTTTATTATTTGTGAAAATTTTCCAACTGAAAAGATAACTCACTTGAAATAATCCTTTCCCATTCAAATATGGAATTCTTGTGAATTGAGAAAAACAATGTGTACAAAGCAAGCTTAGGAACCATAGCCATAGATTCCTGTCCAATTTTTTTGGTGAATAACCATGCCATTTATCGATTTGAGTTTTTTAGTGAACATACCTGAATATTTGAGAGGTCTCCAGGAAAAATTGTTGGGTCTTCAAGGTAATCTTGTAGGAGTTTGAATCCTCCTTTCTTCGTCTTTAGGAAATATTCAGCTTCAACGCTCTTAAAAACCATCGTTTTTTAGGGAGCCAGAGCATCCTCTTAAGAGTTAAAGGAGCTAAAGATATGGGTGATTCTCCCTGTGATTGAATAATTCTTCATTCCTTATCAAGTTTGTAAATACACCATGAAATCAGTGCCTTGAAATCATAAACTTCTAGAACATAACCCGTTGATGCAATTCTTGATGTCCAAATCATGTTAGAATTCTTTTCCGTGGGTGGTAACATAGAATAATACTTGTAGGCTTGTGACCAATGGAATATGTGGTCTTTTCATCCCAAAAGGTTGATAGTGTTTTTGTACCACTGCACTTTTTTTCAAGCTTTCATACTTAGCCAAGGTGATAGACTTAATGAACAACTCTTTCAAATTGATATTATTGAAATAGACTTGTTTATTTTAACATGTTCCATGGCTCTTAATTCAAAAAATTTAAATTCTAATTGGTATTAATATTTATGGGAATTTGTCTCAAGAAACTCGTCATTAATAACGATATTGACATTTATACGAGTGGTAGTCATTTCCAGAAAAAAAAGAATTAATGCATGTTGGGAAACAAGACAAGAAAATACATAAAGCATCGTGGGGTGATGGATGATCGGGAGAATGGGTGAGTGAAACAATGGATGATCATGGTAACCGGGGTAATGGAAGGATCGAGATGGAGGGGTGATGGAAGGATCAGGACAAGAAGACGATTGGACGAGCGAGATGATGGAAGGATCGAGACAAGTGGACAAACTTATGAGCAGGATGATGGAAGGATTGGGAAAAGTGAACGACAAGACTAGCAGGACAGCGGGGGAGTAGACAAGAAATATAGCGAGAGAGTCATGATAGTGCTTTGTACTCGCGAATGAATATAAATAAAATAAAATAAGTGTAGGTGCATAATGAGGGTCATGAAAATTAAGTGAGTATTATGTGGGTCATAGAAGTTAGGCGTAGTAAGTTAATACATTAGGAACCCACAATGATTTTGAAATTTTCTAAGTATGGAGGAAAATTAAGAAATGAGTATAAAAGAAAAATTGCATTACATTTATCAATACATGTAGTTCAACAACTGGCTCCAACTGTGGGATAGTAACCCCCTACGAGTTACTGAGAATCCAAAATCTAGAAAAGGAAAGAAAAATCTTTTTGGACATTGGGCGATGGAGTCAATTGAGAAAATATAAATGAGAAACACAAAAGACTTAACAAGAATATACAGAAGGAGAAAAGCTATATACAGGTTGTGATTTGGGAATTTTCAAGAGAAAAAACTTTCAAGGTGTTTTCCATTAACTGACAATGTTTTCATTGGGCCTTTCACATCTTTCAACAAATAAAAATCGTACCCAAAAATATTTTCAATCATAGAAGGACCAATCCAAAGTGCTTCAAATTTTGTGTGTAGTGAAGGTTTTTCTTATGTTTTGTTCCATAGTAACACCAACTAGTCATTTTGAAAATCTTTTGTGGTTGTGTTCTGATCAAAATGTTTTTTGACACTCTATTGTCTTTGAGCTATTCTTTTCAATGTTTGGGTCTGTTGTTCTTCCAAATGCATCAACTCATAATACCTTCTTTGGAGGGGAGAAACTTGTCCAATATCCTCATTGTTCACCACATAAGTTAGAGCATTCAATTCCAGGTGAATGTATATCTTTACTTCCTTTCCATATACTAATGTGTATGGTGACAATCTTGTACTATCTTTTGAAGTGAGTCTTCTATCCCATAATGCATCAATTAGTTTCGAATGCCAATTCTTCTTATTTGTAGCAATTGTCTTCTTAAAGATCTCGATAAATGTTTTATTAGTATATTTAACCAAACCATTCCCTTGGTGATAGTAATTTGATGATTGTACCATAATAATAATGTATTCACCACATAATTTTGTGAATTTTAAACCAATGAAGATTGATCAATTATTAGTTATAGATTTTTCAGGAATTCCAAATCTTGACAAAATATTATCTTTGAGAAAAATAATCAATTGTTCATAATCAAACTTTTTCAAAGCTACAACTTCTTGCCATTTTGTAAAATAGTCAATTTTAGTGAGGATATATGAATGCTCTTTACTGGACTTGGGATTGATTGGTCCAATAACGCCTAGGTCCCATTGTGTAAAAGGATATTCAATTATTGTAGGTTGTAATGGCATTGCTTTTTTCTTCATTTTTCCTGAATTTTTTTGGCAAGAGATACATTTTCTGATCATTGAGTAAGAGTCCTTAAATATGGTTGGCCAATAATAACCTACTCTCATGATTCTATGGGAAATTGATGCGGGTGCAAAGTGTCCTCCACAAACACCTCCGTGAAATTCTTATAAAACCTTTTGAGCCTCTGTGCAATTGATGCATCTCAATAAAATCTCATCAAAATTCCTTCGAAATAAAACTTCAACAACTAATACATATTGTTCGACCTTGTTTTTTAAGGATCTTCTTTCTTTGGAAGACATTCCAATAGGGAACTTCCTAGAATTTAAATAAAATATAATGTTTATATTCCATTCAAATGTTGACAAAGATGACCATGATGAAATTGATATATCTTTATTTATTGCATCAATCTCTATCATTAATCTACACAATCCTTGTCACCTGACTTCTTTTAGGGGCTTGATTTCAATATCAGATTCTTGAATTTTAGTAAGCCAATTTGTTCATTTTCCTTCTCCAAATTGTTGATTAAACATCATTTTTATTGGAGAGGTCGGGGCATAAACTATGACATGAGATGAAGAAATATATGTTCTAAAATGTGATATTACTTTAACCAAAGAGAGGGATTGCTTTTTTACTTTTGTGTATCTCAGTTCATAATCATGCAATGTCTTACTCATAAAACAGATTGACAATTCTTCTCCCTTTGAATTCCTTTGTGTCAATATGGAGGCAATAGTCTCTTCTGAGGAAAATGAATACAATATAAAATCTTTATCAAAATTTGGGCTGACAAGGACTGGAGCAGTAGTAATTGCATGCTTTATTTTTGTAAATGTTGTTTGAATCTTTGTAGTCCATTCAAATTTTTGGTCTTTCTTCAACAATTTTTTGATTGGCTTTACAATTGTAGCATAGTTTGGGACGAATCTTCACACAAAATTTATCTTTACAAAGAAAGATTGTACTCCCTTTTTAGATGTTGGAGGACTCATATCATTAAAGAATTTAATTCTTCCAGGGTCTATGCATATGCCTTATTTTCTCACTATATGACCCAACAAATTTCCTTCTGATATTGCAAATAAACACTTCTTAGGATTTAAGGATATACCATACAATTTGTAATGTTCAAAGACTTGTATAAGATGTTTGATATGCTATTCCCTTAGTTTCAAGTGAATAGTTATATCATCTTGATAATCTACCATAAATTTCCCAATCAAATATTTAAAAGCATTATCCATTTCCCTTTGAAAGTCGCACCAACATTTTTCAACCCAAAAGGCATGAAAATATAAGCATAATTCTCCCATGGTGGAACAAAGACAGTCTTTGGTCTATCCTCCTTGACAATAAGCACTTGGTTGTATCTAGAAAAACCATCCAACATGGACATCAAATCATAACCAATGTCCTGTTGTAACATCTCCATGTTTGGGAGTGGGTAGTTATCTTTAATACTTACTCGGTTGAGATCTCTGAAGTCAACACAAAAAAATTTCTCTATTATTTTTCCTAAATACAACAAGATTTGAAATCCATTCTCAATGTATGATTAGAAAAATTATAACATCTTTCTTCAATTTTTCCAATTCCATTTTTACCAAGGGCTTCAATTTGGGATTTATCAATTTTAATTTTTTCTTAACAGGATTTTATCTCTCCTCAAGCGGTATAATGTGCTAGAAAATAGACTTGTCATACTCCTTCAAATCATGATAAGTCCAAGAAAAAATGTCATAAAATTCTTTGAACAATGGAGTATATTGATCATTTTCTTCAATTGTATAGCTAGTACCAATATTTACATACTTTGGAGAATGAGGAGTACCAATATTTTTTTTTTGTCACTCTTGTACCTTCCTAACATATGCCTCTTCTTTTGGATATGATATTTTTGTTTGGTCATCTTTTGTAAAAATATATTCTAAACGGACACAATCCTTAGAAAAATTTGCAAGATTCTGATCACCAAGCTCTTTGTGAAAATCTTGTTTTTCTTCTAAATCATTTGAAATAATTGAATCATGATCTGTGAAAAAATTTGCAACATGTTCATCATTTTCAAAGATTTGCAAATAATCTTGATTATTAGGTATTGAAGGTCGGAAAATTCTCTTGACATGAAATGTACTTTGATTTTGGGAATCATCTAAATTGAAAAGAGATGCGACTATTGCCAATGGATCAACTTTTTGGTTCTTCTATAAGGGAAGAAATAAATATTGAAAGCATTGAATGAATCCATGAGTTCACATTTTCTTTTTGCATAATGTTTTAGTTTTTTTTCTCGATTTTATATTTCTTCTTGACATGATTGATAACCAATTTTGAATCATCAATTACCACCATATTTTCTACTCTCATCTGGAGAGCAAGAATCAGTCCTTGGATCAATGCTTCATAATCTACTTTGTTATTGGTACACGAGAATTCCAATATGATGACATGTGGATATATACCAGACCGAGGACTTTTAAAAATGATTCCAACTCCATTTCTAGACTTAAAATAAGCTCCATCAAATGACATTTTTCAAAAGCCTTGGAAATAATTTTCTTCATCATGATTAAGAGGGTTTATTTGCTCTTTACTAAGAACAACATAATTTCCAATTCCAACATCAATATAATTCTACATTACTTCATTATCCTTCTTTTTGAATGATATGGGTTTTCTATTTTCTCGAGGAGCCTTGACCATAGTATCATATTTATTAGGAAGCATCATGCAACTTCCATCATTCATAATATATCTTCCAATTAATGAATACCAGTTCCTTCCTAATACAACTCCATATGTTGGAGGAAAATCTACAACTATGATAGTGAAAACTGTTGTAATATGAGGAGTTGTACTTTTCCATGCACAAAAATATTTTATTTCACCATATGTCGGAACTTTTCTTGAATCAATGACATGTATGCTGGTTTTCTGGTACTTCTGGTACTTTTGTGAAACTAGGTTTTCACTTTCCGTGAGATTCAGCCATTGAAAAGGTGTGCTCTAGGTGCCAAAATGATCCTTGGGGGAAGGTGCAACTTTCTAGGTGGTTTTGGAGCTGAAAAGCTTCACTTTTGAAAAACCCTAATTTGCAGGTACTGCAACAATGACGTTTTTCTCTTGTGAAATATGCTTCCTTCAGGTTGGATTTGATACCATGTTAATGTTTTATGCCATTATTATAGTTCTTTTCATTTAAATAGATAAGAGCAACATAAGAACAAGATCACTGAGAAATACACATTCACAAGAGACACAACATTTATCCTAGGAAACCCTCTAGGGGAAGAAAACCCAACAAAAACTTCCTTATCATAAATTGCCAATACAATGTCAAGATATAACTCAAACCAATACAGAAAGTCCTCTCCAAAAGATGCACCACTCTTCTCCCTCTCTCCAACTGGTAAGTTGCAACTTGCCTCTTAGAAATGAGCAAGTGTGTTGTGTGATAAAGTGAGGCGCTATCCTCTCTATATATACAAGTCTACACGTGTGAAGTGTCTTCACTGGTAGGGACAAATTCTCACTTTGGGTGGGTAAAACCACCTTTATTATATTTCTGGGTCTCAATAATAACTGCTAGGGCCGATTTCTTATTCTACCTATTACAATTGTTTGTTGACCAATCCGCAAAAGGGGATTTGGTCCTAATACAATTATCGACATGATAAATCCACAATGGGGATTGATCCTATAAATAATATATCAATAACAATAAGAATACTCTTTGCAGTTACATTATTTCAACATATACAATGCAGAACCTGAAACAAAAATGAAGAAAGGTTGATGCAAACTTAAAACGCGTGTCAACCAATTTGTGTACTTTGAAAGAAAATAGGGTTTATGGTTTACATGATGAATTGATGATGGAAACAAGTGGGTGTGTGAGTCAAAGTTGAGTCCAGAAACCCTCCCATATCTTTAAGGCATGTAAATATCCTATCCATGCCAAGTTTCATTCCTAATACAATGTATTTTCGTTGTTCATTGTTGCCCATGTCTAGTCCTAATACAATGTATTTTCGTTGTTCCTTTTAAAATTTGTTCGCCACACATGTTCCTGCATTTAGTATGAAAAGGACATGTAATAACGCCGATAAACAAGTACTAGTTGATATAAATTGCACAAGCTTCATCAATTATTTCTTATCTTTATTTTTTGCTCTCATCTAAGTACTTCTTTGCTCCATAAATTAAAGACTATTAGTACAAAATCATTATTTAATTATGAAATTCCCACTAGTGCCTTCTTCTTGCCACAAAATGCATGGGCCTAATTGGCATGATGTTGGTTTTATACAACATAGGTGATGAAAATAAAGATCACGACCATGACGGTGGGTATATTGTTGGGAGTTCCATGCACCATGACATTAATCCGAGAAAGTTCGAACGAAACAAGGCCATGATCGGATATATAGAGTGGGTGTGTGAGTCATCTTGAGTTTGGAAACCCTTCCATATCATCAATTCATGCATATTTAAATCTGACACTACCATGACACCATAATGATATTTAAATTTGACACTACCATGACACCATAATGATGTCATCGATGCATGCAATACTTAGTGACATTGATACAACACCATATCAACATGCATATTTTTATGGTGTTGATTAAAAAATGAATGAAAAGAGGTATTTTTCATCACAACTATGACACACATACATTGTATATACAATGTAGAACCTAAAAGACAAATGAAGAAAGGTTGTTGCAAACTTAAAACTCGTGTCAACCAATTTGTGTACTTTGAAAGACAAATAGGGTTTATGGTTTACATTATGAATTGATGATGGAAACAAGTGGGAGTGTGAGTCAAATTTGATTCTAGAAACCCTCCCATATTGTTAAGGCATGTGAATAGTCTATCCATGTCCAATTTCAGTGCATACAGAAACAATTTGAAAAAAATTCAGCGTTGGCCCCATTCACAGGTCATTGCTGCACATGTCTAGTCCTAATACAATGTATTTTCGTTGTTCCTTTTAAAAATTTTTCGACACATATGTTCTCGCATCTAGTACTGCAATAACATGTAATAAAATCGATAAACAAGCACTATTTGATATAAATTGCACAAGCTTCATCAATGATTTTTTGTCTTTGTTTTTTTCTCTCATCTAAGTACTTATTTTCTAAAGACTATTAGTAAGAAATAATCATTTAAATATGAAATTCCCTCTAGAACATTCTTATTGCCAAAAACTGCATGGGACTAATTGGCATGATGTTGTTTTTATACAGCATAGGCGATGAAAATAAAGAGCACAACCATGACAATGGGTATATTGTTGGCAGTTCCATGCACCGCGACATTAATCCGAGAAAGTTCGAATGAAATGAGGCCATGATCAAATATATAGAGTGGGTGTGTGAGTGATATTTGAGTTTGGAAACCCTCTCATATCATCAATTCATGCATATTTAAATCTGACACTACCATGACTCCATAATGATATTTAAATTTGACACTACCATGACACCATAATGATGCCATTGATGCATGCAATACTTAGTGACATTGATACAACACCATCTCGACATGCATATTTTTATGGTGTTGATTAAACAATGAATGAAAAGAGGGATTTTTCATCACAACTATGACACACATACATTGTATATACAATGTAGAACCTAAAAGAAAATGAAGAAAGTTTGATGCAAACTTAAAACTTGTGTCAACCAATTTGTGTACTTTGAAATAAAAACAGGGTTTATGGTTTACACGATGAATTGATGATGAAAATAAGTGGTTGTTTGAAACAAATTTGAGTCTAGAAACTCTCCCATATTGTTAAGGCATGCTAATAATCTATCCATATCAAAGTTTAGTGCATACAGAAACAGTTTGAAAAAATTTCAACATTGGCCCCATTCACAGGTCATTGTTGCCCATGTCTAGTCCTAGTACAATGTATTTTCATTGTTCCTTTTAAAATTCGTTCGACACACATGTTACCACATATAGTTATACAAGCACATGTAATAACATCGATAAACAAGTACTATTTGATATAAATTGCACAAGTTTTATCAGTTATTTCTTGTCTTTGTTTTTTGCTCTCATCTAAGTACTTCTTTTCTCCATAAGTTAAAGACTATTAGTACGAAATCATTATTTAAATATGAAATTCCCTCTAGCGAATTCTTCTTTCCACCAAATGAATGGGCCTAATTGGCATGATGTTGGTTTTATACAACATAGTAAATGAAAAAAAATAGCATGACCATGATGATGGGTATATTGTTGGAAGTTTCATGCACCACAACATTAATCTGAGAAAGTTCCAACGAAATGAGGTCGTGATTGGATATATAGAGTGGGTGTGTGATTCATCTTTGAGTTTGGAAATGCACATTCCCTCATATTATAGTACTTCAAGGGCATGCAATAATTTTGATAAACATGAACTTGATAAATTGCACAAGAGCTTGATCATCAATTATTTGTTGTCTTTGTTTTTTGCTCTTATCTAAGTATTTTTTTGGTACAATATTTTAGATATATTTTAGTACGTAATCATTATTTAAATAGGAAATGTCATCTAACACCTTCTTCTTTCAACATAAATCATGGGACAAAGTCTCATGTTTTCAAATAGTTTCAATGAATATTCTATAGAAATGACAAACACGTTCATCGAAACTTCATTGATGAAATACTATGACATCAACAATGACATCTACGATCATGATGGTATAAAAATGAATGAGCTTCTCTTGGTTTCAAGAATAATTTATCCTCTATTGAACAAGGCCAACCATGTGAAGGTGGAAGCTCATATGGCCCCTCCTCTCCCCCTCACATCACTCTCAATTCCCCAATACCCAATCTATAAAATAGAAAATAATTGAAAGAAACATAGTAAGATTCATGCATAGAAACTAGAAAAACAAAAATTAATGAAGGTAAATGAAATTGTATGTTTGTAAATGATATTTTTAGTTTACCACGTACTCTAGTATATTGGAGACTATTTTCAGGTTTCACATAATAATTAAACAACATGTAACATAGGATATAAAAACGACGCATAAAACATAAAAACATGTAATTAACTCATGGCATAAGTAAATTATTTTAAGAGAATAATTCATACAAATTAAAATATATAGTCATGTACCTAATCCAACTCAACATATGTATCATCTGTAATTTGTATCCTCTCCTTCATCAAACTCGACATATGTATCATCATCTGGTTCAGAAATGGTGTTGAAAGGATTGACGATATCATCATCGTCATCAATGTCATTTTCGAACATATTTTCATCGACAACATCATCAAGAATTCCATTGTCTCCTACGCCTGGATCATGATCTTCTTCGTCTTCTTCGTCTTTCAACCCTGCATGATCTTCCAGTTCTTTCTGATCTGGCGAATCATATTCTTCTTCAATATCATCTTCTTCCTGTACATGAGTATACTTAAATGGCCTTCCTCTTGGATCATATCTAACAACAAATGATCAATCCCTCTCACCTGGAACATTTGAGTAAAAGACATGTTCACATTGGCTTGGAAAAACATAGCAATCATGTCCTCTTTCAAACATTGGTGTTTTAATCATTGAAAATCTGTTAGCATGTTGAATAAAAGTTCTTTCCTCATCGTGCTCATGCATTCATAACCTATACCATTTGACATTGAACAGAACTAATTTGAAGGAATTAAAGTCACACTCAAGTATATCATTCAAATACCCATAGTATCTATTTTCAAATTCTCGGGGATTTCTGTCACTCCTAGAGGAAACATTAGTGACCTGGAATACTGTAGTTATCCCACTATCATAATTTTTATTGGTTTCATCCAACTGTTTGATGTGGAATTTACTGTTGGATTAATTAGAAAACATCATCAAAAGAATTTATCTGCCCTTGAATTTCGGCCTTCTTTACTTCACCATACGTTCGAAATATGGCTTAGATATCCTTTGGTTACCTCAGTCACCTGTAGATATTCAATATGCTCAAGTGTGATTGAAATGAGAGAGCCTTGCCTCTTATTTATACTTTCATGTAGCTTCCTTAGAAGCATCTTCTAGACCACTTTGTCCACATAGCCACTTTGTCCACATATCCAATATCCACTTGACTACTTAACCCATTTTCCTCATTTTAGGTTTAACCTTCTTATAACCACTTCCCATAATTAGAAAGTTCTCCATGTACTTTATTATTTAAATAATCCTCCTTGACTTTGTCACTTCACTTTATTATTTAAATAATCCTCTTTGACTTTGTCACTTCACTTTATTATTTAAATAATCATTTTTAACTTTGTCACTTCAATTTATTATTTAAATAATCCTCTTTGACTTTGTCACTTCACTTTATTATTTAAATAATTTATTATTTGCAAGCACTTTGACTTCTTTGACCTTTTGGGACTTCAAGCCAACATACGAGGGTCCTCCAACTTCGTAAGGACGTAACTCTCAAACCGTGAGGAGTTATGTGATGTTCCACATACCACCAGAAATGGTATGACATGTACTATCCATATAGAATAGTCTTACCTACAAATATATCAAAACTCATACCATTATACATCAAACAAACTTGGGTCCATTACCCAAACCTTTGTGCTACCAGAATTCACTACTGGACTTTCTTCAAGAGTTGACATCAATGAAAACCAACCCAATTAATCAATATTTACAACCATTGCACCACATAGCCTTGTGGTGTTTCAACTGCAATATGCCAAATATGTATAAGATGTATTGTCAATTAATAAATTAAAATATTTATATAACTTGGAAAGTACCTGAAAAAGAAAGTACACATGTAGTCACATTAACATAATATAAAATAATTGAATAAAATGGGTGAATTTGTTTGCCTGTCCAACTTTCAAACCATATGCTAAATCAATTTCTCTTTGTGTAACATTGGAATCTTTGTTACGATGAGCTTCTCTAACCAATTCAGACAATCATTTCCATGATAACCTACCGCCATGATGTTGTTTACATATTTCAATCCATCCATTCGCCCAATCAAGATTGTTTGCAATGTATAAATGCAATGCATCCCAATCGTGAGCAACTAAATCAAAAAATCGTAATTCACCATTATTAAATATTAGTTATAACCATGGTAAATATTAATAATTAATGAAATAATATATATTAATATATTAATGAGTATGAGCATATACACAAAAAAAGAAAATTTATATGTATTAATATAAATCTCCACAATTATTAATATATTACCTTTCATTTTTCATTATACCTTTCCCCAATAGGTGCTCCTGATCTTCAAATTTTTTTATGGAGTTCACATACCAAATGCGATCCACTGCATGCATAGTTGGCACTGCTAATTTTGGAAGATACTGACTAATATACACCATGGATTGATATACCATATATCCCTCCACCATAGAACCCTCAGGGCATGCTCTTTGTATCACCAAAGCCTTCAATGATTTCAAGTGCCTCTCCACCATCCACATTGATCTTGTGTGTATAGGTCCACACATTTCAATCTCCTCAACTTGGTGTATGAGGTAGTGTTCTTGTGCATTGAAAAAATTTGGAGGTATATACTTTTTCATTTCACACATTATTCGAGGAATTTCTCTCTTCCAATACTTTATATCATCTTCATGGATTTATTTCAATGAAAACCATCTACATGAGATCATGGAACAAGAAAATAACATGTTTCAACGTAACATAATATATATTACATTACAAGTAAAACACATGTCATTAAGTACAATAACAAATTGAAAGAACATTTTGCATATAAATCACAACTACTTACCTCATGTATTTGCCAATATCATATATAACTTGTTTGACATTGTTGTCAAAGTTGTTTGAGAGAGATAGCGGTATAACATACTATAACAAAAAAAATGAATTGTTATTTGTTTCGACCAAAGTAGAAAAAAATAAATTAAAAAACTTAAAAGATCTCTAAGGTCAATACATAAATATGTATACCAAAATTATTACCTTAATGAAGGTATGCCAATCATGTGTTTTTACCCCACCAAATTCACCTTTCTTCGTTAAGATATTATATATGTTTGAAGCAAAACCTATGGGAAATTTAATTCTTTGAATGACCTCTTTTACATAATTTATTTGTTGTTATGTTAATAACCATGGAAGGTTATTTCAGTCTCCATCATTATTTGATCAAATCACACTTCGCATTGCATGATTGGCTCCTTGAATGTCAATAAAATTTTCACAATTTTATCGTTATCCCTCCTACCATCTATGATTCCCCATAACGTTTATTTCACATTCTTCCCGATATGCATTGTATCAAACAAATGAGATATTTTTATCTCCTCATAGTAGCGAAACCTCATGAATTGAGTGGTATAACATTTCATTCCTCATGGAATCTCATTATTAATACCTTCATGATGGCGACCTTCATGAAGCATAAAAGAAATCAAAACAATAGTTATCAAATACGGTAAAATAAATTCAATGATTAAAATAAAAATTCAAAACATTACATATACGATATATAAATAAATTGTGTACCTTAGTGATTTTTATTATATTTCAACCTCCATAGGTGAGGTGATGCAAACCCCCTATCCCTCCTCCTCAAGGTTGCGCGACCTCCCGGTCAGGATCTTCTGGTTCGGGAGCCGAAATGGCTCTTCTGGTTCCAAGCTGGAACCCTTCAAAACGAACACACAGGTCCCTCACAAATGCCCAGTTGGCTTTTCCAAGCGCCAAGCATGAGTTCCCACAGCACACGACCAAGAGCCATGACCTTGCGCTAATCCAAAAAGGGAACTTATCGGGGATTGGAACTTCACAAGTCAAGCGTCCCCGGTGGCCGAAATGTCGAAATGTCCCAACACTTGTTCCTTTAGGTTTTCGCATTTCACAAAATCAGAATGCAAGGGATTTCTATGCCCTTTGGGATTCCCGGTTGTTGAAATGCCAAAATCCTGATGACCCAAGATCTACGGCTCAGATCTCTCTCGGATCGACGACTACGTTTATTTTGGCGTTTCACGTTTTGCAAAATCAGAGTACAAGGAAGATCCCTGCTCCTTGGGAATCCTGGTTGTCGAAGTACCGAAATGTCGAAATTTCTTGGTGTCCACTCTTTCGAGGTTTCACGATTCGGGGAATCGGGATGCAAGGGTCCCGCTCCTCTATCTTTCGAACCCCCGGTTGCCGAAATACCTAACCACCAAAATGTCTTGGTGTCCACTCTTTCTGGGTTTCACGATTCGGGGAATCGCGATGCAAGGGTCCTGCTCCTCTGTCTTTCGAATCCCCAGTTGCCGAAATATCAAAATGTCGAAATGTTGGAAGGTCGAGGCGCTTGATCAACGACTCACAATGCCCTCCAGATCTACGGTTAGTTCTCTTCCCCGTCACTGACCTCCTCGAAACTCCACTTGATCCAATGGCTTGCAGTATTTCGTGACTCTCCTTGAGAGTTCTCCACCATCCGTTCAGATCTTCGAGATCTCCTCTCCTGAATCTACACAGTGTTAAATTCTGTGCTTCTACCTCAAATCGGACGGTCTGCATGATTCTTCACTGCGATCCAACGCTCAACGACGTTCTCCCTCCTGAGCTTTTACTTACTTCAGACTTAGATATTTTTTAAGTCTTCGAAGGCTTGACCTTCTCTTCCTCCTAGGAGATGGGTTTTTTTCTGGATCCCGATAACACTTCTCTGAAACGTTATTCCTCTTGAGATTTGCCTTGTGTAGGCCTCGAATTCCCACGCATTCCTTGCGTCTAAGGGATTTCGATAACTCGGATCCAAGGGATTTATCACAGAGAGATTCCTGTTGATCTCCTGGTGTTCTCTCCTCGCTCGATGCACACCTTGCAGAGCTTCAATGAAGAGAAACAATTGAAACTGGAAAAACTCACAGTTCCATTCACTTATTCATGTAAATAGACATGACAGGAAAATGCACACATTCCACACACCATACATTTGGAACAATTTTCCATTATTTTATATTCACAAATGCCCAATGGCTACATAATACATTCAAAATTACAGTAACTCAAAAACACTGAGATTTCCTACTAACTCGCAGTTTTCTCTTACAACTAATTTCTCTCTGTATTGCAGCTCTCTCTAACTGGGTGCACAAACTTCTACATAACTCCAAAATGTTTCTAGGGTTTCTGCTGGCTACTTGCCTACTCTAAAATTCATCCTACTCTATCTTAGATCGGTCTCATTCCAGAGCCGAAGTGGAAACTCCTGCTCTGTTTACAATTTCGAAACTTTGCCTCAAAGGGTAGACTTCGACACCGGTTAAAGCGTGCCTCAAAAGGTGAATTCTGATGCTGAGTGGAGGCGGATCCCAAAATCAATTGTAACTGCCCATGTTGAAGTTCTGGAATAACTCTCATGTGTTGAATGGTCCCGCCTCTATGCGCTTGCCAACGATGCTCCTGCATCATGAGGTTCCATTCTTCGTGGTTTTAAACTAGTCTTTTATTTCCCATTGAAAATATGTTTTTTAGTAGTATGATACATATGGTTCTTAGGGAGGAGGTGTCTATACTCATCAAACACCAGATTTCCTAGACTTTTTGAATGATGATACTTCATCTTAGGACCACAAACTAGACATGAAAATTTACCCTTTGTTTGAATACCTGCAACAGATGGATTAATGTCAATTATACGATGAGATTATTTAAAAATTAAGCATGCATGATATATTTAAAAAATTATATACTATTAAATAGAAATAGAATGCTACATACCACAAAAATGTGTTAGTCCTGGGGCATAATGAATTGTCCATAAAAATATTCCACGGAATTCAAATTTCTTCTCCTTGATTGGTTTACAGATGTCATACATAGTGATGCCAGCCCATAACTTTAGTATATCATCGATAAGAGGCTCGATATATACATTCATATATTTAACTTGGTACTTACCTAATTGTTTGAAATTACACATAATTACTACCATGATATGTATATATAAGTAAATAAATAAACAAAAAATATTATGCAAAAAATGAAACAAATAAAAATGTTACATTCAAAAAATTAATGTAAACAAATACCTGGAACAATCATTGTCAACATTACGTGCTCCCTCTTTATTGACATCCAAGGAGGAATGTTATTGTTGATTAAAAAAATAGGCCACACTGAGTAAATAGACCTAAGCTCTTCGAATAGATTAACATTGTCAATTGCTAATGAAAGTCTAAAATTACGAGGTTCATCTTTGAAATCTGCCCATTTTTCCTCAATTTCCCTAAATGCATAACCATCGACGGGAGTTCGAAGAACACCATATCCACTTATGTTACATGCAGGTAATCCATAAATTGTGTTATTCTTCCACACCTGAACAATCACTACAAGCGTGGAATTATGGGAATATGACAAAGAACCTTTCGAGACACCCTTTTTGTTACTTAATTGGTTCAATATCTACTGATAAGACATTGTGGGTATTCTTTTTTCGAAGCATGTTTTCCATAGTATATAATATGATCATTACGACATGAATATATAGTTTGATAATCCATTCTAATTTCTTTCATAATGGCATGAAAACATTGATATGTTCGAGGTAAAATATTTGACAATGGTAACAAAAATTCACCTAACAATCTACACCATAACAAATAACTAGTTAATGTAAAGAATATTAATCATAAAAATTCCATTCTCATTTTACACATTAATTAACATGAAAAAAAACTAGAACAAAGTCAACATTTATGTATATGAGATGAAATATATTGCATACCTTAGGATCTATGTCATACAAGTGTTCGACAAATGATTCATAACCTTTAAGTTCACTAGAAACAATGTAGCGGAGAAAAGATTTGATCTTGAGCTTTCATAAAGTCGTTTATTTACCTTTTCTAATAGAGGTTCATCATAAATACCATCATTGTCCCCATCCTCATCTGGCTGAGCAAACAAATATTGGATCATTTGATTTGTCCCATCATCTTCTTCCATGAGATCCTCATTTTCTTGATCATGTTCCGCATCTTGTACAACATATTTTCTACTACTACTTGGTGCAATATTCTGCAGAAAGTTAGGGGGAAACTCTAACTTTATAAGTACAAACAATCATGCAAAATTTGTGTGTGTGTGTGTGTGTGTGTGTATAATCGACAATATAAAAATAGATAATGAATATATAACTAATTACCACGGGACAATATTCATTTGATCCCCCATCAATGTGCCCATATTTCCTACAATTTGTTTTAGCTGTTGTTATTAAAATTCTTACGGGACGTGTACTGCAACATTTTTTGCAAGGGAAATAACATATACCATCACCCTTTTCACCCTCTTTACTTTTTTTCCCACCTCTAATATTTTGCGACATTCTTTCGCACAAAAATACCCTTTCTGAATTGTCGTTGTTATAGCAAGATTGTCACAACATCTCTAATTTGCAAAATATTTATATATATTGTTTTCGTCGCAAGAGAGACGAATGTTGACTAAGTAAATGTTGACTTTGTCAAATAGTTGGGTGATTGTTTGAAAAGTGTAACAATCATCATTGGATTGTCGCTCTTGCTTTAAACGTTGACCAAGTCAATGTTGACTTTTTCAAATAGTTGGGTGATTGTTTGAACGGTGTAAAGGTCATCATTGGATCGTTGCTCTTGCGACGATAACCAAAGGTCATCGCAAGAGAGATGGGATTCCACTATATTCATTTTCTTCACTCTTGATACATTTAGCTGGTTTCGTCTCAAGAGCAACGAACGCGGGCTGGATTTATAAAAAAATTGAAAAATTCAACTCTTTATCTTCAATTTTGCGACGAAAGGGTACTTTCGTCGCAAGTAGTCGTCACAATTTTTTAAATATGTAGTAATGAAGGAATTTAATTGCTTGTATGAAGTAGGAAACTTGAGAATAGTTCAAGGCATTCCAAGAGCTGTAACTATCAAATAAGTTTCAGCCTTGAAATTAAAGAAAAGTTACAGGAAAGGATGTCAAGTATTTGCAGTGCACATGGAGGAGGCACCTAAGGAAAAAGTGTCAAGTGTTGAAGACTTTGCAGTACTAAAAGAATTTGAGTATTTATTTAAATAGATACCAAGGTTGCCACCAAAAATAGATATTGGTTTCTCTATAAATTTGATGCTTGGAGCAACTCTCGTATCCAAGACTCCTTGTAGGATGAGTACACTAGAGATGAAGGAATTAAACATGCAACTTGAAGAGCTTCCAAAGAAGGGGTATATACACCCAAGTGTATCAAATTAGGGTACCCCAGTGTTATTCATGAAGAAGAAGGATGGTACATTGAGGCTTTGTGTCGAATTCAAGAAGTTGAACAAAGTAACAGTAAAGAACAAGTATCATTTTCCAAGGATAGATGACATATTTGATCAATTGAGGGGTGCGCAGATGTTTTCAAAGATTGATCTTAGATCTGGATATCACCAAGTGATAATTAAAGAAGAAGAAATCAACAAGAATTCCTTTAGAATGAGGTATGGACATTACGAGTTCACAGTGGTTCCTTTCGGGTTGTCAAATTCACCAGTTGTCTTCATGTGTTTGATGAATGGAGTTTTCAAAGAATACTTAGATGAGTTTGTCATTGTATTTCTGGATGACATACTTATTTACTCAAAGTACAAATAAGAGCACAAACATCACTTGAGGATGGTGCTACAAGTATTAACGAAACATCAAATGTATGCAAAGTTGAGCAAGTGCTCATTCTACTAGTGACATATTCATTATTTGGGTCATATCATTTCCAAGGAAGGAATAGTTGTGGATCTGGAAAATATAAAATCCATTGAGGAATGACCGACACCAAGAAATGTCTCAAAATGGCCAACACTGCATAAAACTCTTTATCATACGTGGAATATTTTATCTTTGCATCGTTCATCTTCTCACTGAAGTATGCAACCGGTCTATTGTCTTGACTCAAGACTGCTCCAATCGCAAATCCACTTGCGTCACATCTAACCTGAAATGTTTTACTGAAATATGGAAGAACCATAACTGGTTGTCAAGTTATCTTCTCCTTCAGTGACATAAAACTTTTCTCTGCTTCCTCTGTCCAATGAAAATATTTATGTCTTTTTTTTACTGTGTCCATCATTGGTGTGCATATCCCACTAAAACTTATGATGAACTTTTGGTAAAAACTAGCCAATCCATGGAAGCTTATGACTTCAAAGACACTCCTTGGCGATGGCCAATATTTGATTGCTTTTACCTTTTCAGGATCCATCTTTAGCTCATTCGAAGAGATCACAAACCCCAAATAAATGAGTTATTTCTTCATGAAAGATGACTTCTTCAAGTTGATCATCAATTTCTCTTGTTGTAACCACCTCATTACTGCAGCTAAATACTTCATATGTTCTTCATCAGTCTTACTGAAGATCAGTATATCATCAAGATACACAATGAAATATTTCAAGACTTTGTTCATCAACCTCATGAAAGTATTCGACGTGTTCGTCAAACCAAACGGCATGGCAAGCCATTCATACAGTACTTCATTCGTCTTTAATGTTGTCTTCCATTCATCACCTTCCCTCATTCTAATCTGATGATACCTGCTTTTCAAATCAATCTTTGAAAAAAATGTTTCCCCACTCAAGCAATCCATCAAGTCATCCATCCTCGGTAAAGGAAATCTATACCTGATGGTGATTTTTTTTATAGCTCTTGAGTCAGTACACATTCTCCAGCCACCATCCTTCTTTGGGATTAACACTATTGGTACAACGCATACACTCAAAATTTCCCTAACCAATCCTTTGTCCATCAAATCCCGGACTTGCTTCTTGACTTCTTCATTCTCCCGTGGCATCAATCTATACATTGCTTCATTTGGTAAACTTGCTCCAAGTATAATATCAATGTGATGGCTTATACTTCTAATAGGTGGCAACGAACAAGGTAAATCATCCACCACTATATCAGTGAACTCTTCTAGGAGTTCTTGAATTTCCTCTGGTAGATCATCTATCTTGGTACTTGTAACACCCTATTTCCCCTAGTCTGTAAAAATAACTATACCGGCCAAGTATTGTGGAAAACTCAGAAATGTGACTGTGTGATGTGAATGGACCTTGTGAAAAAGGTCGATGAATGTAAATAATATTATGAATATATATATTGCAGGACTGCTGAGAGGGGGATGTGCTAAAAAAGAGACCATGATGGCTAAAGAAAGGTGGTGGAAGGCACCTGGAATGGTGGCGTTAACTTCCACCGAAACCAATACCGTATTTGGACTTCACTGGCCCGAAGAACCAAGAGCTGCTCGCTGACCCCAAATTAAATCACTCTCCAGGTTCGTAGGTAAATGGATCCTCATGAGTAATGAGGGATGGGGGTGAACCGCCCATCCGTAAAGTTCTCTGACCTGACAACTGCGAGGAGTATCGTGCCACACGCAACCTCGCCAAAATGAGAAAAGGTAGGAAGAGTGTGTGATCAAGGGGAAAACACGAGGGAAAGAGGAAGAGAGATCAAAAGAACTTTGGAAAAACTACAGAGTGAGTGATAGCAGAGAAGAAGGAGAGTAACCTTCATTCTCGGTCACTGGCGAACAAAGACTCAGTCTTGCATCATTGTGGTCTCATATCGGGGATGGCTAGTGGTAAATCCATTCAGAATCATTGAGCCTACGGTTGGGTGGAAACGAGCACCCCTCTCAGTAGCTGCAAACACACCTGGTGTTATTTTTGATAAGTGTTTTATATCTTGCATCTTGAAATGTATATTCTGACATGTATGTTCATAGTCTATGCAATTATGAATGGTTTCAGTATAAGACTGTCTGCATGGTGTTTTGATCAGAAATGATGGCTGCATGTTTTTATTTGAAAGACCACGTATGGCTTA
>ML804698.1:238222-278350 GCA_009831015.1 Picea engelmannii
TATATATATATATATATATATATATGATGAACTAATACAGATTTTCAAGTCTGCTCTCGAGAGATTTGTTCCTCTGTTTGTCCTACCTGATGCCTTGGATAGATTTCTTCATGAAGGCACCCTTTCGAGACCACTCCCTTACCTTCAAGAAGACCTTCTAGTCTGGTCTTCAAAACCTGGTGTAAATTACCTAAGGACCCGAAGGAGGATGTTATAGTTTAAGTCTTAAAATTTTGCATGAGGGAGAATGGTCCTCGTATACGTCAACATTTCATCATTTTGGTACCCGGAATACCCAAGGGCGAGTCCCCTTTCACTCGCAAGTCTCGAAACCCTGACTTGCGAAATCCCAAATTATTAGCGTGGGGGTAAATTAAGATTTTTTAGAGTTTCGGCACCCGAAGTATCTAGGTGCGAGTTTTCTTGTAATCGCGAGTCCCAAAACCCCGACTCGTGAAATCTTGAAATGGTAGCGTGTGGATAAGTATCGATTGACGGACGAGATCCTGTCGGAAGATCTGAGGTCAGTCGCGACCGTTAGATTGGAGGAAGAAATGAGGGCGTTAATGCCTCAACCCATTTCCTTTTATCTTCGTAAGTAGCGAAGAAATCGGGACCGTAGATCCCCAGGGTTCATGGGAGTATCTGGACCGTCCATTTAAAGGACACATGGCTGCCAGTAATCATTTTGGCATTTCGGTACCCGGGAAGACAAAGGGGAAGAACCCTGAACATCGCGAGTCGTGAAACCCCGATAACCGAAACCCTGAAATACTTTAAGGAGTGGATGAGATAGGATAGTTCGGCATTTCGGTACCTGGGATACCTAAGTGCGAGTCCCTTTATACTCGCAAGTCTCGAATCTCTGGTCCATGAAATTTCGATGGGAGAAACCCTAAAATAGATGCATAGGTTTAGGAGTCGGTATTTCAGAGTTTCAGCTCCCAGAAGGTCTAGGCACAAGATCTCCCGTCTGCGCACATCGTGAAACTTCGATTCACGAAATCCCGAAATGATAATAGGATGGGGTAGCTATGAGTTTTCGGTGTTCCGGCTCCCGGGAAAACCTAGGAGTGAGACTTCTTGTCATTACCCATCGCGAAATCCCGAAGTATGAGATCCAGAAAAGGTCTAGCATGGGTAAGCCTTGGTGTTTCAGTGTTTTGGCAACCGGGAAACCCAAGGGTTAGTATTCTTGTACACGTCAGTCCCAAAATCCCAATGGGTGAAATCCTAAAAGAACAATACGCGGATAGGTTATGAGACTTCAGCACTTCGAAAATCGGAATTCTCAAGGGCGTATTCCCTTGTACTTGTATCTCCCGAACTCCCGACTTGCGAAGTCCTGAAATGGCTTAACACGAACGGTATTTGGTGTGTCAGTGTTTCGGCACCCGGGATACCTAATGGTAAGTTTGCTTATCCTCACCAGTCTCGAAAACCCGGCCTACGAATTCCTGGAATGGACTGAGCGACACATATATACAACTATACGTATGTTAAGGTTTTGGAGTTTCGGCTCTTGGGAAACCTAAGTGCAAGACCCCCTGTCGTCGCATATCCTGAATTCTCGATGGAAAAAATCCCGAAACAGGGAAGTATGTTTAGAGTTAGTAATTCAGAGTTCGGTTCCCGGAAGACCCCGATGTGAGACCTTCTGTCATCGCATCCCTCGAACTCCTGACTTGCGAAATCCCGATAGGCGAAGTCCCAAAATGGATTCGCACACATGGTTTTGGTGTTTCGGCTTTTCGGTGTCCGGGACTCTCAAGGGTCAGTTTTCCTCATAATTCGCTAGCTGCGAAATTTCGATGGATGAAACCCCAAAATGAACAAGGGAATACTTGTATCGCGATTTCCCCTATTGCGAAATTCGATGAGTACCCTTCGATAAGGCCTGTGGCCATAACCGCCGATCATATGAGTGTAGATAAGGGATGACAGGATCTATATCAGGTCTCGTAGGGACTCAGGGAAATTCTATTCCTCGGAGAAAAGAAGAAAAGGCCGAAAAAAAATTAAATTTCGTAGTGGGTGTGTTACAGTACTTGTCAGAATGACTCTGGGTTTTCTCACCACAACAAACTGCATGTCTTCTTCTTTCTTGACTTCATCAAGAAGTTATTTCCCAGTCATGAGAAGTATAGTATTTCTCACCTCTATTTTTACCTCCTTGTCCTTAATTGGAAGCAACATATGCGTCCTACCATTCTTCTTCAACATGTATGTGTTCCTTCTCCCATCATGAACAACATTTATTTCATATTTCCATGGTCTCCCTAACAAAAGATGACAAACATATGCAAGTGGATCTGGCAGAAGTGGATGTGGAAGATTTAGGACACCCTTAAGAGTAGCACGAAGATAGTATGCTATATAAGTAATTTAATAGCCTCCTTCCTGTAACACCAGAAAGCGCTCGCCACCAAATTGATCAAATTGTTGATGCATTATTTGATCAATTATTCTATAGCCTTCCATTGTCAAGTAGTCCCTTCCATTAAGATCAAATGCACTAGAGTCTTGATCAATAACCAAGACTATCATTTCAGGCATAAATTTTCTAATTGTCGGTACCACCAATTTATGCATGGCATGCTCATAGTATTTATCTTCTGTCTCATCAGGCAAAGGCACATTTAGATTAAACCCTTGACCTTTTCCTCGACCAACTTCATCATGTAATCCAATTTGAGTATGTGAAGGTCCTCAAGAACAATGATTCATGTGGAGAGAGGTTGTGAGCACATCATCTCTTTATAGGCGCATTCATTTCTCTGTCAAATGAATCATCTTGTTCAGAATAAGGACTTTCCAGTATTTTCCAAAGTCTTTCTACTTTCTTGATTTTTTAAGCACTGGTATGGCGTGCCCTCAATTTGCTTCTTGCTCCATATGCATTTTGCCAAGCCACTGCGAGCACATTGAACAATTCTGCAAACATTTGTCTCTGAGACAACAATACCTTGGATGTTATTAACACCTGCATGTATGCATTCAACATCTAGGTCTTTGTAATCGGGTTTTTTAAGAGATAAATCCCAGATACAAAGCTCCCTTTCCTAGATAAATCGGGCACCTAGCATTTACCCTGTGTTTTATATTTGCTCAATGCAGTATATCAGCATCATACGTCTAAGCTATAACACCTGATAATGAATGATTGAGAACTCTTGGAGGAACGACATTCAATTGTTTTTTTGGACTTTTCTGAAATCCCTTTAGCTACATGATTAACATCATGTACTTTGGGCTAAGCCAGAAATCAAACGCTATTCTCTTTAGGCTCCTATATATGTCATTTCTCTGTAATGTACATCTTCTGTTTTGTTTTGATATGTAACCCTGAATGTGGAGTAGGCTCCAGAATGAAAAGCTCGTATGGGTGTGTTTTTCTTTGACAGTATAACATTCATCATCCAATTTATGTTCCAACACCTGTAAACCAAAAGACATCTCACCAATATGTTCGGCATGCAAAACATTGAACACCTGTAAGTTGTAAGTTCTATGAAACCATTGTCTTGACACCTACATTCTTGATTTGTTGATAACAAGCATAGATTCCCTACAATTTGAATACATAGATTCGACGCTAGCACCTGGTTTTCGACTTGGCATTGTGTCTCTTCATTTTATTCTTTTCATTTATTTCATGAATAGAATTTCATAAATATCAGGATGATAATATTTTCATGTATTCATTTATATACATGACTCATCAATGAGGTGGATAGGATATGGACTTAAAACTCTATGTGACCTCGACCTTGCAATGGATTGTAAGAAATCGGGCTTGTGTGACTTATGTATTGACTATTTGAATTTGGTAAATATTTAGGTTTGGTGAATAGGATTTAATACCTAGGTCTTGTTTAAGAACACACCATATTTACAAATAAAACTCAATAGAAACTAGGAATATTTCAAAATCAAAAGAATAGACTAGGTCAAGATGGAAATATTTTGTGTATTGCAGGTCAAGAGAAAGAGAACAAAGGGTTTCTGGGCAAGAGAGATCAATGAGAGATGCATGAAGAATTTGGAGATAACGTAGATCTTCACAAATGACCAAAAAAATGATAAATTAAGCCCGAAAGGAAGAAATTCCTCAATATTTTTGTCAAATATTTGAGGAGATAACACTTCCTATCTTAAATTCAACTAAACATTGTTTAGTTATGGTTACCTGAAGTCCCTTTTGCAACCATGAGACTTTGTATGGTCTCGGATGTGCAATTGTCTCCAATTCCATCTTTTCCACCATTTCTGTGGAGACTAAATTATCAGTACTTCCACTTTCCACTATTACCTTGCATACCCTATCCTTGGTCTTGCAAGCAGTTCTAAACAAACTTTTTCTTTGGACTAGATTCTCTATCTCCTTCTTTGGCTTCAAGAGAATTTTCCACATCATTAAATATCTTTCACCTTCTACTTATTTTGCCTCGACATTTCACCTCTGTGTTTATGAAATGTGAGCTCTGTCTCCTCCATCTCTTTTTCTATCAGGACATTCATAAGACTTATGTCTGATCTTTCCACAGACAAAACACTTTATCTCACCTCCTCTACCTCTTCCTCTTCCTCTAGCTTGTGGAAAAGTATTTATGTCGGCATATTTCCTTCCTTGTGAACTTCCTCCTCTTTCAGGGTGAGTGTGAGGTTTATTTTATTCCTCTTTGGGATTTTGAGTTCTGTCTTGGGCAATCTCTTTGCCTCTGCTTTGACTTTGACCTATGCCTCTTTGACCTTGATTTAGGGATAATTTTTCTTCAGCCTTCAAAGCCATTTGATAAGCATATTCCACATTCCTGATTGTCATCATGCTCATCTCATCCTATATGTCATATCTCAGACCATTCATATACATAGAGAAATTTTCATCATCACTCTCTCGATGACCTGCTCTAATGTTGAGCCTGTAAAATTCCTTAGTGTACTCCTTCACTATCATTCCTTTCTACCTCAAATTCTGCATTCTTCGAAACAGATTAATTTGGTATTCCCTAAGTATAAAATTGGCTTTCATCTTTGTGACCATTCTATCCCAGATTTTAATTCTTTTCTTTCCATTGCAACGCCTGTCAGCCTGCAGTTCATCCCACCACAGTGTTGCATGCCCTTTAATTCTAGTAACGCCATGTTTAAATTTCTTATCTTCCTCGACATCCTCATATTTGAAGTATTTGTCTAGATCTCTAAACCAATATAGAAGCTCCTCAATGTCTAAGTTGCCTTCGTACATTGGAATGTCCATTTTTACCCTGGCACCTATTCTCGCAACAACTCTGAATAGACATTCTTCTGCAACATCTTCGGCTACAACTTCTTCTTCACCTCCAGCCTCATTTTCTCTTTCGGATTCAATGATGTCTCCAGCATCAATTTTTCATCTTTGTGTTGTCTCCATAGCATCTAATTGAGCAAAAATTTCTCTCATTTCCCTTTCCATGGTTGGATCAAGTATTGTTCTCTCTCTCCTTCTTGGCAGCATTGTTTCAATCTGTTCCCTGCAGAATTTAAAATCTGTGCTATGATACAATGTGACACAGCACCCCTACCCCAGTAGGTTTTGCATGACCTCCCAGTCTAGGATCGTTCTTAATCCCCCCTTTGAGTTTGATTGACTCCTTGATTCCCCACAAGAATCCTCCACACACAAGTGTCTATCCACATTTCCTTCTTTGGAGCTATGCATGTGTGAGCAAGCACTAAGCGCCAACTCTTACCCACGTGACCAGCTGACGTGACTACAATCTTCACCCGAAAAGTACTTCGGGTATCGTGACTTTGCGATCACTGATGTGAGTTCCTCTGACTCCCTTAATCTCTGAAACCCCGAAAGGCTAATGACTCTTTCACTTCTCCCTTGAATTTTCATGGTGTGACCTCTGTCTAAAACCTGGGACCCAAATACTTCGACACTTCAGAATTTATCTTATCGACGATTTGCAGTGCAACAACACCCTATGTCGATAACCGAAATCATGATGAATCCTCCTCACTATCAATAGCTCTAATATTCTCGCGATTTGACGATATTTCTTCTATCGGGACTTCTCAGATCGAGAATTTGCAACTCTCGATTCCGATTCACAACTTCTTCCATGCCCTAAATTCTGAAATGACTAATTTCGAATGAGAGATGAATGACTCTCGTTGATCCGGATCCAATGGCCACTATTCCTCCTGAGCTTATGAATGTTGAAGGACACTCGGTCGTAATCCTTCCATTGGTCTACTAGTCCCAACGGTCTACGAAACTTCGGTGATTCTCCCTCCGATAATTTCAACCATCCATTAAAACTTCCCCAAAGACTTCTGAAATTCCCTGGTGTCTTTCCTTCTGATCTTAAGTTCTACGAGGTGAATGCAGACCTCATTCTTCCTTTGAACACTTCAAAGGTTCTAACCCTTCTGAATTTGGATTATCAATATAACTCTTGGAATCTAAGGAATCCATGTACGCACACCTTGCGGCATTCACAATAACCTCTGGTTATTTCACCCTTTTAACTTTATGCACTCCATGCAACAACAATCATTCAACCTTTCTCCTTGGTTGGAAAAGTCCAAGACTCTCTCTCTGGCCTGCACACACCTTGCATGGTTCTTGTGCCACTCTGCTGGTATAAGAACAACGGTATCCCTCCTGATCTTTTCTGAGATAAAACTCAGAACTTCTTCAACGCACTCTTGTGGACTCTCACTACACTCCTTGCAGGATTTCTCAAGAAGAGAAACAATTGAAACTCATACTTCTCATCTCACAGACTTCATACATTCAACATGAAATCACAAGCATACACACACATAGCATTGAAACAAATGAATAATAGAGAACATAAGAAAACTGTAAACATATCATTCAAAGATGTAAACGGAATGCATAAAAACACCATGAAATTGGATCAAAGCTTCTTTATATTAATCCAAGTGCATCTGTACATGGGTTCAATAGAAACGGCTATATGCTTATAGGATTCCTACAGTTTTTTTTCTTCTCTATGCTCTTACTCTCTACAGCTCTACAACTTACAATGAGAATTACTGACTATAATACAATGCCTACAAGGGAGATTTCTAGAGTTTTCCCTCCCTCGGCTCTATCTCTCTAATCGAAATTAAAATCCACGACTACTTTACATTCATTAAAATTAAATGCCTCCATAATCGACAGATGAGAGCAACGCTCAAGATCTGTTTTACAATCTTGAAACATAAATGAAAATACGGTCTCCTAACTATTACATTAATGTTACTTCATTCAAATTCAAAATGTCTCAAAATATGTGTTGATGCAATTCCAATTGTCCTTGCCTTTGCGCTTGCTTTGTTGGCTCGCTTACGATGCTCCTGGATCATACTCCCTTGGCTAAAAAATTCATGAACTCCTATTCATGAGCTCTTGCACCGTCTGTCCATGTCTTTGGATATCTGCTTCACTTTCCCAATTGGCATCCTCAATTGGGTGTCCTTTCCATTTTATCAGATATTCAAAGTATGTCTTCCTTCGGGTCTTCTTTCCAACTCTCTAGTCAATTATCTTTTCCATCTGTGGATTTTCAGCTACAGGCATCCGTTTGACCCACTGAATTTCTTTCTGATCCTCCTCTGTTTCTGCTTCATCATCTTTGTAAGGGTACAAATCTGCTATGTTGAATATGGGTGATATTCCTACCCCATCTGGCAATCCAAGTTCATAAGAATTGGCCTCAAACTTTCTTATGATCTTACACGACCCTATCTTCTTCATCTTTAGCTTATTATATGTTCCCCTTGGAAACCTTTCTTTCCTGAGATGCGCCAGAACCAAATCACCTACTTCAAACTGAAGCTTTCTCATGTGTTGATCTTCTTTGTGCTTGTATTCCTAGTTAGAATTCTTTAACCGCTCTTTGATTTGGCTATGGAGATCTTGCATCTCTACTGCCAAATCCTCTACTCCAACACTTCTGAATTCGCTCTGCCCTAAGTATCTCAATTCATATACTCCTCTTGGTTTCATCCCATACATAATCTGAAATGGGCTCTGTCCTGTGCTTCTATTAGGTGAATCGTTATATGCAAATTCTGCTTGTAGTAGAATCTAATCCCACTAACTGCGATGTTCAGCTACTAAAATCCTCAATAAATCTCCTAGATTTCAGAACACTACCTTGGTCTGTCCATCCATCTAAGGGTGATATGTTGAGTTAAAATATAAATTCCTTCCCAGCTTCTTCCATAGGGTCCTCCAGAAATGACCAACAAATTTGGTATCCCTGTCCGATACAATACTCTTAGGTAAGTTGTGAAGTCTAACAACTTCTTTGAAAAACAGGTTTGCCATGTGAGTTTCATCACTGGTTTTCTGACATGGAATGAAATGTGCCATTTTAAAAAATATGTCGACTACCACGAATATGGAATCACATCCCCTCTGTGTCCTTGGCAGTCCTATCACAAAATCCATGATTATCTCATCCCACAGCCTCTCTGGTACTGACAATGGTTGATACAATCCTGTATTTTGTCTTTTCCCCTTTGCATGCTGGAAAATTCTGCATTTGTTCATGAATTTCTTGGCATCCATCCTCATCCCTGGCCAATAGTATGAGCCATTCAGTTCTGAAAAATGTCCAGCCAATCCCCCACTATGTTTTTCTTTCAGAAGATTCTCTCTCATAGAACTCTTCGGAATACATAACTGATTTTCCTTGAATAACAGTCCATCCTGAATCAAATATTTGGTCCATTGGCTTCTGTCTCTGAAAACTAGATTCTCACATGCTTCATAGAATTCTTTAAAATCTGAATCATCCTTGTACATATCCTTAAGGTTATCAAAACCTAAGGTCTTCACTCTGAACTACTGCAGAATCAAACATTTCCTGTGTAATGTATCAACAACCTTGTTAGCAGTTCCATAAATATGCTTTATAACAAAAGTAAAATTCTGCATATATTCAACCCATTTTGCATGTTTCTAGATCAGTTTTTCCTGTCGAGTTATGAATTGTAAAGCATGGTTGTCACTATACAAGACAAACTCTTTCGGAATCAAGTAATGTCTCCATTTTTCAACACCTGTATGACCGCATAAAACTCTTTATAATAAGTGGAATATTTTATCTTTGCATCGTTCAACTTCTGACTGAAGTATGCAACCGGTCTATTGTCTTGACTCAAGACTTCTCCAATCACAAATCCACTTGCGTCACATCTGACCTGAAATGTTTTACTGAAATCTGGCAGAACTAGAACTGGTTGTCCAGTTATCTTCTCCTTCAACAACTTAAAAATTTTCTCCACTTCCTCTATCCAATGAAAAGATTTATGTCTTTTCTTGACTGTGTCCATCATTGGTGCACAATATACCACTAAAAATTCTGATGAACATCCGATAAAATCTATCCAATCCATGGAAGCTTATGACTTCAAATACACTCCTTGGAGATGGCCAATCTTTGATTTCTCTTACCTTTTCAGGATCCATCTTCAGCTCATTCGAAGAGATCAAAAACCCCAAATAAATGAGTTATTTCTTCATGAAAGATGAATTATTCAAGTTGATCAGCAATTTCTCTTGTTGTAACCTCCTCATTACTGCAGCTAAATGCTTCAGATGTTCTTCCTCAGTCTTACTGAAGATCAATATATCATCAAGATACACAATCACAAACTTTCCAATGAAATCTTTCAAGACTTCCTTCATCAACCTCATGAAAGTACTCGTTGCGTTCGTCAAACCAAACAGCATGACAAGCCATTCATACAGTACTTCATTTGTATTGAATGTTGTCTTACATTCATCACCTTCCCTCATTCTAATCTGATGATGCCCGCTTTTCAAATCAATCTTTGAAAAAATCTTTGCCCCACTCAAGCAATCCATCAAGTCATCCATCCTCGGTAAAAGCAATATATACCTAATGGTGATTTTGTTTATAGCTCTTGAGTCAGTACACATTCTCCAGCCACCATCCTTCTTTGGGATTAACATTGTTGGTACAATGCATGGACTCAAACTTTCCCTAAACAATCCTTTTTCCATCAAATCCTGGACTTTCTTCTTGACTTCTTCATTCTCCTACGGCATCAATATATATGTTGCTTTGTTTGGTAAACTTGCTCCAGGTAGAAGATCAATGTGATGTCTTATACTTCTGATAGGTGGAAACGAACAAGGTAAATCATCCACCACTATATCAGTGATTTATTCCAGCGATTCTTGAATTTCCTCTGGTAGATCATCTATCTTGGTACTTGTCAGAATGACTCTGGATTTTCTCACCACAACAAACTGCATGTCTTCTTCTTTCTTGACTTCGTCAAGAAGTTCCTTCCCACTCATGAGAAGTATAGTATTTCTCACCTCTGTTTTTACCTCCTTGTCCTTCATTGGTAGCAACATATGCGTCCTACCATTCTTCTCCAAGGTTTATGTGTTCTTTCTCCCATCATGAACAACATTTCTTTCATATTTCCATGGTCTCCCTAATAAAAGATGATAGACATCCATGGGAATAACATCACATCAAATTTCATCCTTATATCTTCCTATCTTAAATTCAATGAAACATTGTTTAGTGACGGTTACCTTATGTCCCTTTTGCAACCATGAGATTCTGTATGGGTTCGGATGTGCAACTGTCTCCAATTCCATATTTTCCACCATTTCCATGGAGACTAAATTATTTGTACTTCCACTGTCCACTATTACCTTGCATACCCTATCCTTGGTCTTGCAAGAAGTTCTAAACAAACTATTTCTTTGGACTAGATTCTCTATCTCCTTCTTTGGCTTCAAGAGAATTTTCCACATCTTTAAAGATCTTTCGCCTTCTGCTTCTTTTGCCTCAACATTTCACCTATGTGCTTCTGAAATGTGAGCTCTGCCTCTTCCATCTATTTTTATGTCAGGACATTCATAAGTCTTATGTCCGATCTTTCCACATACAAAACACTTTATCTCACCTCCTCTACCTCTTCCTCTTCTTCTAACTCGCGGAAAAGTATTTATGTCGGCATATTGCCTTGTGAACTTCCTCCTCTTTCAGGTTGAGTGTGAGGTTTCTTTTATTCCTCTTTGGGCTTCTGAGTTCTGTCTTGGGAAATCTATTTTCCTCTGCTCTGACTTCGACCTCTGCCTCTTTGACCTTGCTTTAGGGCTAATTTTTCTTCAGCCTTCAAAACCATTTGATAAGCATCTTCCACATTCTTGATTGTCACCATGTTCATCTCATCCTCTTTGTCATATCTTAGACCATTCATATACCTAGTGAAATTTTCATCACCACTCTCTCGATGACTTGCTCTAATGTTGAGCCTGTAAAATTCCTCAGTGTACTCCTTCACTGTCATTCCTTTTTGCCTCAAATTCTTCATTCTTCGAAATAGATTAATTTGGTATTCCCTGGGTGTAAACTTGGCTTTCATCTTTGCGACCATTCTATCCCAGATTTTAATTATTTTCTTGCCCTTGCAATGCATGTCATCCTGCAGTTCATCCCACCACAATGTTCCATGACCTCTAATTCTAGTAACGTCATGTTTAACTTTCTTATCTTCCTCGACATCCTCATAGTCGAAGTATTTGTCTAGAGATCTAAACCAATATAGAATCTCCTCAACGTCTAAGTTGCCTTCGTACATTGGAATGCCCATTTTTTCCCAGGCACCTATTCTCACAACAACTCTGAATAGACATTCTTCTGCAACATCTTCAGCTACAACTTCTTCTTTGGCTCCAGCCTCATTTCCTCTTTTTGCTTCACTGACGTCTCCAGCATCAACTGTTCGTCTATGTGTTGTCTCCATAGCATCTAATCGAGCATGGAGTTATCTCATTTCCCTTTCCACAGTTGGATTGGGTATTGTTCTCTCTCTCCTTCTTGGCGACATTGTTTCAATATGTTCCCTGCGGAATTTAAAATCTGTGCTCTGATACCACGTGATGCAGCACCCCTACCCCAGTAGGCTCTGCACGACCTCTTGGTCTAGGATCATTCTTAATTCCCCCTTTAAGTTTGATTGACTCCTTGATTTCCCACGAGAATCCTCCACACACAAGTGTCTATCCACATTTCCTTCTTTGGAGCTATGCATGTGCGAGCAAGCACTAAGCAACAACTCTTACCCATGTGACCAACTGACGTGACTACAATCTTCGCCCGAAAAGTATTTCGGGTTTCATGACTTCGTGATCACTGATGTGAGTTCCTCTGACTCCCTCAATCTCTGAAACCCCAAAAGGCTAATGACTCTTTCACTTCTCCCTTGACTTTTCCTGATGTGACCTCTGTCTAAAACCTGGGACCCAAATACTTCGGCACTTCGGAATTTCTCTTATTGACAATTTGCAGTGCAACAAAACCCTCCATCAATAACCGAAATCATGTTGACTCCTCATCATGATCAACGGCTCTGATATTCTCACGATTTGATGATATTTCTTCTATCTAGACTTCGCGGATCGGGAATTCGCAACTCTCGATTCCGATTCACAACTTCTTCCATGCCCCGAATTCTGAAATGACTAATTTTGAATGAGAGATCAATGACTCTCGTTGATCCAGATCCAATGGACACTATTCCTCCTGAGCTTATGAGTGTTGAAGGACACTCGGCCTTAATACTTTCGTTGGTCTACTAGACCCAACAGTCTACGGAACTTTGGTGATTCTCCCTCCGATAATTTCAACCGTCCATTCAAACTTTCCCAAAGACTCTGGAAATGCCTTGGCATCTTTCCTTCTGATCTTAAGTTCTACGAGGTGAATCTAGACCTCGTTCTTCCTTTGAATACTTCAAAGGTTCTAACCCTTCTGAATTTGGATTCTTACTATAACTCCTGGAATCTAAGGAATCCATGTACGCACACCTTGCGACATTCACAATAACCTCTGGTTATTTCACCCTTTTAACTCTGTGCACTCCATGCAACAACAATCCTTCAACCTTTCTCCTTGATTGGAAAATTCCAAGACTCTCTCTCTGGCCTGCACACACCTTGCACAGTGCTTGTGACACTCTTCTAGTATAAGATCAACGGTATCCCTCCTGATCTTTTATGAGATAAAACTCATAACTTCGTCAACACACTCTTGCAGACTCTCATTGCACTCCTTGCAGAATTTCTCAAGAAGAGAAACAATTGAAACTCATACTTCTCTTCTCACAGACTTCATACATTCAACATGAAATCATGAGCATACACTCACATAGCATTGAAACAAATGAATAACAAAGAACATAAGAAAACTGCAAACATACCATTCAAAGATGTAAACGGAATGCATAAAAACACGATGAAATTGGATCAAAGCTTCTTTATATTAATCCAAGTGCATATGTACATGGGTTCAATAGAAACAGCTATATGCTCATAGGATTCCTATAATTTTTGTTTTTATCTATTCTCTTACTCTCTACATCTCTACAACTTACATTGAGAATTACTGACTACAATACAATGCCTACGAGGGAGCTTTCTAGAGTTTTCCCTCCCTCAACTCTAGCTATCTAATCGAAATTAAAAGCCACAACAACTTTACATTCATTAAAATTAAATGCCTCCATAACCGAGAGATGAGAGCAACACTCAAGATCTGTTTTACAATCTTGAAACATAAATGAAAATACATTTTCCTAACTATTACATTAATGTTACTTCATTCAAATTCAAAATGTCTCAAAATATGTGTTGATGCAATTCCAATTGTCCTTGCCTTTGCGCTTGCTTTGTTGGCTCACTTACGATGATCCTGCATCATACTCCCTTGGCTGAAAAATTCATGAACTCCTATTCATGAGCTCTTGCACTGTCTGTCCATGTCTTTGGATATCTGCTTCACTTTCCCAATTGGCATCCTCAATCGGGTGTCCTTTCCATTTTATCAGATATTCAAAGTATGTCTTCCTTCGGGTCTTCTTTCCAACTCTCTAGTCAATTATCTTTTCCATCTGTGGATTTTCAGCTACAGACATCTGTTTGACCCACTGAATTTTTGTCTGATCCTCCTCTATTTCTTCTTCATCATCTTTGTAAGGGTACAAATCTGCTATGTTGAATATGGGTGATATTCCTACACCATCCAACAATCCAAGTTCATAAAAATTGGCCTCAAACTTTCTTATGATCTTACACGGCCCTATCTTCTTCATCTTCAGCTTATTATATGTTCCCCTTGGAAACCTTTCTTTCCTGAGATGCGCTAGAACCAAATCACCTACTTCAAACTGATGCTTTCTCCTGTGTTGATCTACTCTGCGCTTGTATTCCTGGTTAGAATTCTTTAATCGCTCTTTGATTTGGCTATGGAGCTCTTGCATCTCTACTACCAAATCCTCTGCTCCAACACTTATGAATTCACTCTGCCCTAAGTCTCTCAATTTATATACTCCTCTTAGTTTCATCCCATACATAATCTGAAATGGGCTATTTCCTGTGCTTCTATTAGGTGAATCGTTATATGCAAATTCTGCTTGTGGTAGAATCTGGTCCCACTGACTACGATGTTCAGCTACTAAACACCTCAATAAATCTCCTAGACTTCAGTTCACTACCTTGGTCTGTCCATCCGTCTGAGGGTGATATGTTGAGATAAAAGATAAATTTATTCCCAGCTTCTTCCATAGGGTCCTCCAGAAATGACCAACAAATTTGGTATCCCTGTTCGATACAATACTCTTGGGTAAGTCGTGAAGTCTAACAACTTCTGTGAAAAACAGGTTTGCAATGTGAGTTGCATCACTGGTTTTCTGACATGGAATGAAATGTGCCATTTTAGAAAATATGTCGACTACCACGAATATGGAATCACAACCCCTCTGTGTCCTTGGCAGTACTATCACAAAATCCATGATTATCGTGTCCCACGGCCTTTCTGGTACTGGCAATGGTTGATACAATTTTGTATTTTGTCTTTTCCCCTTTGCATGCAGGCAACTTCTGCATTTGTTCATGAATTTCTTGGCATCCATCCTCATCCCTGGCCAATAGTATGAGCCATTCAATTGTGAAAAAGTTTTGTCATGGCTGAAATGTCCAACCAATCCCCCACTATGTTTTTCTTTCAGAAGATTCTCTCTCATAGAACTTTTTGGAATACATAATTGATTTCCCTTGAATAACAGTCCATCCTGAATCAAATATTCGATCCATTGGCTTCTGTCTCTGAAAACTAGATTCTCACATGCTTCATAGGCTTCTTTAAAATATGAATCATCCTTGTACATATCCTTAAGGTTATCAAAACCTAAGGTCTTCACTCTGAACTCTTGCAGAATCAAACATTTCATGCTTAATGCATCAACAACCTTGTTAGCAGCTCCATAAATATGATTTATAACAAAAGTAAAATTTTGTATATATTCAACCCATTTTGCATGTTTCTAGATCAGTTTTTCCTGTCAAGTTATGAATTGTAAAGCATGGTTGTCTCTATACAAGACAAACTCTTTCGGAATCAAGTAATGTCTCCATTTTTTCAACGCCTGTATGACCACATAAAACTCTTTATCATACGTGGAATATTTTATCTTTGCATCGTTCAGCTTCTCACTGAAGTATGCAACCAACCTATTGTCTTGACTCAATACTGCTCAAATCACAAATCCACTTGTGTCACATCTGACCTGAAATGTTTTACTGAAATCTGGCAGAACTAGAACTGGTTGTCCAATTATCTTCTCCTTCAACAGCTTAAAACTTTTCTCCGCTTCCTCTGTCCAATGAAAAGATTTATGTCTTTTCTTGACTGTGTCCATCATTGGTGCATATATCCCACTAAAAATTCTGATGAACTTCCTGTAAAAACTAGCCAATCCATGGAAGCTTATGACTTCAAATACACTCCTTGGCGATGGCCAATCTTTGATTTCTCTTACCTTTTCAGGATCCATCTTCAGCTCATTCGAAGAGATCAAAAACCCCAAATAAATGTGTTATTTCTTCATGAAAGATGAATTCTTCAAGTTGATCAACAATTTCTCTTGTTGTAACCTCCTCGTTACTACAATTAAATGCTTCAGATGTTCTTCCTTAGTCTTACTAAAGAACAGTATATCATCAAGATACACAATCACAAACTTTCCAATGAAATCTTTCAAGACTTCATTCATCAACCTCATGAAAGTACTCGGCACATTCATCAAACCAAACAACATGACAAGCCATTCATACAGTACTTCATTTGTCTTGAATGTTGTCTTCCATTCATCACCTTCCCTCATTCTAATCTGATGATACCCGCTTTTCAAATCAATCTTTGAAAAAATCTTTGCCCCACTCAAGAAATCCATCAAGTCATCCATCCTCGGTAAAGGAAATCTATACCTGATGGTGATTTTGTTTATATCTCTTGAGTCAGTATACATTCTTTAGCCACCACCCTTCTTTGGGATTAACATTGTTGGTACAATGCATGGACTCAGACTTTCCCTAACCAATCCTTTGTCCATCAAATCTTGCACTTGCTTCTTGACTTCTTCATTCTCGTGCGATGTCAATCTATACGTTGCTTTTTTTGGTAAACTTGCTCCAGGTATAAGATCAATGTGATGGTTTATACTTCTGATAGGTGGAAATGAACAAGGTAGATCATCCACCACTATATCAGTGAACTATTCCAACGATTCTTGAATTTCCTCTGGTAGATCATCTATCTTGGTACCTGTCAGAATGACTTTGGGTTTTCTCACCACAGCAAACCGCATGTCTTCTTCTTTCTTGACTTCATCAAGAAGTTCCTTCCCACTCATAAGAAGTATAGTATTGCTCACCTTTGTTTTTACCTCCTTGTCCTTAATTGACAGCAACATATGCGTCCTACCATTCTTCTCCAAGGTTTATGTGTTCTTTCTCCCATCATGAACAACATTTCTTTCATATTTCCATGGTCTCCCTAACAAAAGATGACAGACATCCATGGGAATAACATCACATCAAATTTCATCCTTATATCTTCCTATATTAAATTCAACTAAACATTATTTAGTGACAGTTACCTGATGTCCCTTTTGCAACCATGAGACTCTGTATGGGCTCGGATGTGCAACTGTCTCCAATTCCATATTTTCCACCATTTATGTGGAGACTAAATTATTTGTACCTCCACTATCCACTATTACCTTGCATACCCTATCCTTGGTCTTGCAAGCAGTTCTAAACAAATTTTTTCTCTAGACTAGATTATCTATCTCCTTCTCTGGCTTCAAGAGAATTTTCTGCATCATTAAAGATCTTCGGCCTTCTGCATCTTATACCTCAACATTTCTCCTTTGTGCTTCGTAAATGTGAGCTTCACCTCCTCCATCTCTTTTTCTGTCAAGACATTCATAAGACTTATGTCCGATATTTCACAAACAAAACACTTTATTTCACCCCCTCTACATCTTCCTCTTCCTCTAGCTGGCGGAAAAATATTTATGTCGGCATATTGCCTTCCTTGTGAACTTCCTCTTCTTCCAGGGTGAGTGTGAGGTTTATTTTCTTCCTCTTTTGGCTTCTGAGTTCTGTCCTAGTCAATTTCTTTGCCTCTGCTCTAACTTCTACCTCTGCCTCTTTGACCTTTCTTTCAGGGTAATTTTTCTTCAGCCTTCAAAGCCATTTGATAAGCATCTTCCACATTCCTGATTGTCATCATGCTCATCTCATCCTGTATGTCATATCTCAAACCATTCATATACCTAGCGAACTTTTCATCATCACTCTCTCGATTACCTGCTCTAATGTTGAGCCTGTAAAATTCCGCAGTGTACTCCTTCACTATCATTCCTTTCTGCCTCAAATCCTGCATTCTTTAAAACAGATTAATTTGGTAGTCCTTAGGTATAAACTTGGATTTCATCTTTTCAACCATTCTATCCCAGATTTTAATTCTTTGCTTGCCCTTGCAATGCCTGTCATCCTGCAGTTCATCCCACCACAGTGTTGCATGCCCTTTAAGTCTAGTAACGACATGTTTAACTTTCTTATCTTCCTCGATATTCTCATAGTCGAAGTATTTGTCTAGAGCTCTAAACCAATCTAGAAGCTCCTCAATGTCTAAGTTTCCTTTGTACATTGGAATGTCCATTTTTTCCCTAGCACCTTGGTGCGGATCTCCTACCCTCAGGCTGAGATCCACACATGATCTTCTCTAAACCTCGGAAAGGGTTAATTAAACTCCTTACCTAAGGTCGCAAAGTATTTTGGGTCTCGCGAGTTGGGGCGCTTCGAATACTATGCCCTGGCCCTTGGCAATAGCCGAAACATGAAATGAAAATGGGCTAAGGTGTAAGCCCCTCTCTTTGTCCCCTTTACCTATAGGACCACAGCCAAGCCTTATGCAAGCACCTTTCGCAACTCGCGACTTCGCGAGTTGGAGCACCAACTTCGCATTCCCTCCCCTTGTTAATCCTCAAAACGTGGTTCGTCAACGAAGGTTGACTCTATCCAAAGTGATGGGCACGCGCCACCTGTCACTTCTTCTTTACTCTGCTTACGGGGTGAGTTCTTGCCACCTATCCACATGGATTTTCTGGCTTTCGCGACCCAAGCTGGCAACCAACAACCGTTCCTCTCCCTCTATGGATCCCAGAATATGAAATCGTAACTTCGACGAGATTGACGGTTGTATGCCTCCCTCGATCCAATGGTCCTGGCTGTATCATAATTTTTCCACTTGGAAATCTACAACACTTGACCCAAACCACTAGTCACTCGATTCCCTGAATTCCAATACGCGAATTCACATACGAGATCAACGGTCCTTGTTGATCTGGATCTGACAGTCACTACTCCTCCTGATCTTATGGGTGTTTAAAAGGCACTCAGTCCTAATCTCTTCGTTGTTCTAAGAGATCCAATGGATCACGGTATTTCGGCAATTCCTCTTGAAACGATTCAACCATCTGATTCAATTTCTCAAGGACTTCTAGCCAAATAACTTGGTGTCCTTCCTCCAGAACTTAACTCCTGTGAACCAATTCAACCTCTGTCTCGCTTTGGAACAATTGAGAGGTTCTAACCCTCTTGAGCTTCCACTTGCAACCTCGAGGCCTCCAAAAGGGTCCCTACACGCACTCCTTGCGAAAACTTTCAAATAACCTTTGGTTATTTAGGGTCTTTGACTCTATGCACTCCTTGCAACAACAATCTCTCAATTTCTCTCTTGGATTTGTAAAATCCAAGACTCCACCCAACCTGCGCACACCTTGCACGACTCTATGCTATGCTAGCACTCTTTGCCTGTAAAGACACAATTTGAGTCTCCTTTGAGGGTCCTGAGATGAAACACAGAACCTGGTTGACGCACTCCTTGCGGACCCTCCACTGCACTCTTTGTATGAGTTCTCAGAAAGAGAAACAACTGAAACTCATTCACCCCTTATCCAGAATGAAAACATTCAACATAGAATTCTAGAGCATATACACACACATTGGCATTGAAATAGAATGCACACAGAGAATGCAAACAAGCCTGCAACATACCATTTAGTAGGTGGTTCCAAAAACCATAACAAACACATATATTGGAATCAAAACTTTCTTCTATAAAATCCAGTGCTCCTGTACATGGCCAATAGCATAAAAAATGCATAAATTCTCTATCCTCCTATATTCCTCTCTGCAGCTCTACAACTTATGAATTCTGAATTATGTTACAATGATACAAGGGTTGAGGGTGCCTATCATCCATTTTCCCTCCTACCTCCTACACTCCTAAAACTGTCTAATATATTCAATTAAATCTGCCTACTTGCATTCATTACGCATATATGCCTCTACATTCGACAGATGAGAGCAACGCTCAAGATCTGTTTACAATATCCAAAACACAAAAGTAAGTACGCTTCCCTAGATATTACATTAATGTCCATTCATTAATCTTCAAAACACTTCAAAATGTGTGTTGGTGCTTTTCCAACTGTTTCCTTTGGTTAGGCGCGTGTCTTTGGCTTTATATGATGCTCTTGCATCATACTCCCACGCTTGAAAATTTTCATGAACTCATGTTCATGAGTTCCTTCATTGTTCGTCCATGCTTTTGAATTGTTGTTTCATCCTCCCAACTGACATCTCCAACTGGATTTCCTTTCCATTTGACCAAGTATTCAAAATACTCTTTTCTCCTGGTCTTTTTGCTAATCCTCTTGTCAATTATGCTTTCCATCTATGGCTTTTCAGCTACAGTCATTTGTTTTGTCCATTGAATCTTTTCTTTTTTATCTTCCACTCCTTCTTCATCTCTGTAAGGGTACAAATCCACTATATTAAATATCGGTGAGATTCCGACCCCATCGGGTAATTCAATCTCAAATGTGTTTGTCCCAAATTTCCTTATGACCTTGCACGGTCCAATATTTTTCATCTTCAGCTTGTTGTATATTCCCCTTGGAAACCTCTCCTTCCTCAAATGTGCAAGAATCAAATAACCAACTTCGAATTGAAGTTCTCGTCTGTGTTGATCTTCTCTACGCTTGTACTCTTGACTTGAACTCTACAATCGCTCCTTAATTCTGTTGTGAATCTCTTTCATTCTTTCTGGAAAGTCCTCTGCACTAGCACTCCTAAATTCAGCTTGTTCTGAATCTTTCAATTCATAAAATCCCCTTGGCTACATTCCATATACAACCTAGAATGGACTCTGCCCTGTGCTTCTATTGAGTGAATCATTGTAAGCAAATTATACCTGTGGAAGAATGTGATCCCATTGATTGTGGTGTTCAGTCACTAAGCTCCTTAACAAATCTCCAAAGCTCATGTTCACGACCTCTGTCTGTCCATCCGTCTGAGGATGATATGCTGAGCTAAAAGACAAATTTGTCCCCAAATTCTTCCATAAGGTCCTCCAGAAATTTCCTACGAACTTGGTATCTCGATCAAAAATGATACTCCTTGGCAAGCTGTGAAGTCTGACAACTTCCTTGAAAAACAGGTTCGCAATATGAGTTGCATCACTGGTTTTCTGGCATGGTATGAAATGTGCCATCTTTGAAAATTTGTCTACCACTACAAATATTGAATCATATCCCCTTTGTGTCCTTGGCAGTCCCAACATGAAATCCATGCTCACAGCATCCCACGGCCTTTCCGGTATGGGTAATGGTTGGTATAACCCTGTGTTCTGCCTTTTTCCTTTCATGTGCCGAAACATTCTGCACCTGTCCACAAATTTCTTCACATATGTCTTCATCCCTGGCCAGAAATATGAGCCATTCAACTTTGAGAACATTTTTTCATGACCGAAGTGTCCGACCAATCCTCCACTGTGCTTTTCCTTCAGCAAATTCTCCCTCATGGAGCATTTCAGAATACATAGATGATTTCCCCTGAACAATAATCCATCCTGAATCTTGTATTTATTCCATTGGCTTCTATCCCTGAGAATTGGATTCTCAGACGCCTCATATGCCTCTTTGAAGTCTGGATCATCCCTGTACATTTCCTTGAGGTTATCAAAACCCAAAGTCTTGACTCTGAATTCCTGCATAAGCAAACATTTCCTGCTCAAAGCATCAACAGCTTTGTTAGCAATTCCAGAAATATGCTTAGTCACAAAAGTAAAATTCTGCATGTATTCAACCCATTTAGCATGTTTTTGGTTCAACTTCTCCTGTCGAGTCACGAATTGCAAAGTGTGATTATCATTGTACAAAACGAACACCTTGGGAACCAAATAGTGTCTCCATTTCTTCAACGCTTGTATGACTGCATAAAATTCTTTTTCATACGTGGAATACTTGATCTTTGCTTCATTCAGTTTTTCACTAAAATATGTGATCGGCCTGTTGTCTTGGCTCAAGATCGCTCCAATGGAAAATCCACTTGTGTCACACCTGACCTGGAATGTCTTGCTGAAATATGGAAAAACCAGAATTGGCTTCTCAGTGATCTTCTTCTTCAGCAAGTTGAAGCTCTTATCTACTTCCTTCGTCCAGTGAAAAGATTTATGTCTTTTCTTCACCGTATCCATCATCGGTGCGCTAATTCCACTGAAGTTTTGGATGAATTTCCTGTAGAATCTAGCCAAACCATGGATGCTTCGAACTTCAAACACTCTCTTCGACGATGGCCAATCCTTAATCACATTTATCTTTTCTGGATCCATTTTCAATTCATTTGCAGAGATAACAAAACCCAAATAAATGAGTTATGTCCTCATAAATGACGATTTCTTCATATTGATCGGCAATTTCTCTTGTTGTAACCTCCTCATCACTGCAGATAAGTGCTTTAAATTTTCTGCTTTAGTTTTGCTGAAAATTAATATATCATCAAGATATACAATGACGAATTTCCCAATGAAATCCTTTAGGACTTCGTTCATCAACCTCATGAAAGTATTGGGCGCATTTGTTAAGCCAAATGGCATGACAAACCATTCATACAGCCCCTCATTTGTCTCGAATGTTGTCTTCCATTCATCACCTTCTCTCATTCTAATCTGATGATATCCACTTTTAAAAACAAACTTTGAAAAAAACTTTGCTGCACTCAAGCAATCCATCAAGTCGTCCATCCTTGGCAATGGGAACCTATATCTGATGGTAATTTTTTTTATTTCCCTTGATTATGTACACATTCTCCAGCCACCATCCTTTCTTGGGTTGAGCACTGTCAGAACAACGCATGGACTCAATCTCTCCCGAATCAATCCTTTGTCCATTAAGTCCTGGACCTGTCTCTTAACTTCTTCATTCCCCTGCGGCGTCAACCTGTACGCTGCTTTGTTCAGAAAACTAGCTCCAGGTATAAGATCGATATGATGGATTATACTCCTGATACATGGCAATGAACAAGGTAGTTCTTCCACTACTATATCAGCAAATTCTTCTAGCAACTCCTGGATTTCTTCCGGTAAATAATCTATCCTAGTGTTGTTTCAGAACAATTATGGGCTTCCTAACCAAAATGAATTGTGTGTCTTCCTTCTTATTGACTTCCTTAAGAAGTTCCTTCCCACTCATGAGAAGTACAGTGTTTCTCATCTTTGTTTTCACCTCTTTGTTCTTAATCGACAACAACATGTGCATTCTACCACTTTTCTCCAAAGTGTACGTGTTCTTTCTCCCATCATGCACCACATTTTTGTCATATTTCCATGGTCTACCCAACAATAGATGACAAACATCCATGGGAATTACATCACATAATATCTCATCCTTATATCCTCCTATTTTAAATTCAACTAAACATTGTTCAGTGACATTTACATGATGTCCTTTTTGTAGCCATGAAACTTTGTATGGGCTTGGATGCGCAATAGTCTCTAGCTCCAGTTTTTCTACCATTTCTGTAGATACAAGATTATATGTGCTACCATTGTCTACTATGACCTTGCATACCATGTCTTTGGTTTTCCAAGCAGTCTGAAATAGACTGTTTCTTTGGGCTGGGTTCTCTGGCTCCTTTTCTGGTTTCAATAGAAATTTCCTCATCATCAAAGATCTTCCGCCCTTAGCGTCCTCTGCCTCAACATTCCATCCTTGAGCCTCGGCAATGTGAGTTTCACCACCATCTTTCTTCATGTTTGGACACTCATAGGATTTATGTCTGATTTTTCCACAGACAAAGAATTTCACTTCGCCTCCTCTGCCTCTTCCTCTTCCTCTGACTTGAGGAAAAGTATTTCTATCAGCATACTGCCTCCCCTGTGAGCTTCCTCCTCTCTCAGGTTGAGTTTGAGGTTTATTCCCCTCTTCTTTAGGTCTCTGAGTTCTGTCCTGGGCAATCATCTTGCCTCTGCTTTGAATTCAGCCTCAGCCTCTTTGACCTTGCTTTTGGCTCAGCTTCTCTTCAGCCTTTAGAGCCATCTAATAAGCATCTTCTACGGTTTGGATGGTTATCATGCTCATCTCATCCTGAATGGCATACCGTAGACCATTCATATACCTGGAAACTTTATCATTATCGCTTTCCCGATGACTTTCTCTAATGTTTATCCTATAGAACTCTTCAGTGTATTCATTCACTGACATCAGCTTCTATCTCAAATTCTACATCCTCCGAAACATATTTATCTGATAATCTCTAGGTATAAACTTGGCTTTCATTTTTGCAACCATTCTATCCCATCTTTTGATCTTCTGCTTTCCCTTGCAATGTCTATCAACCTGCAGTTCATCTCTCCATAGTGTTGCATGCCCTTTAAGTCTAGTAACGACATGTTTGACTTTCTTGTCTTCCTCGACATCCTCATAGTTGAAGTATTTGTCTAGAGCTCTAATCCAGTCTAGAAGCTCTTCAACATCCAAGTTTCCTTCGTACATTGGAATTTCCATTTTTTCCCTAGAACCTATCCTAGCAACAGACTTGAATAAGCGTTCTTCAGCAGCATCTTTGACTACAACTTCTTCATTTTCAGCTTCATTTTCACTTTCATCTTCGCTGATATTCCCAGCGTTAACTGTGCTCTTTTGTGTTGTCTCCATAGCATCAAGCCTGGCACGTAATTCATGCATTTCTCTTTCCACTACAGGATCAGGCATTTCCCTTTCTCTTCTTCTCGGTGGCATGGCTATAAAATTCCTCTTTTCTATCTACTACAAAAAGAAAAGAACTTGTTTTGGGCTCTGATACCGCAACTGGTGCAGATCTCCTGCCCTGAGGCCGAGATCCGCGCATGATCTTCTCTAAACCTTGGCAAGGGTTAATTAAACTCCTTACCTAAGCCCACAAAGGATTTCGGGTATCGCAAGTTGGGGCGCTTCGAATACTATGCCCTGGCCCTTGGCAATAGTCGAAACGCGAAATGCAAATTGGCTAAGGTATAAGCCCATCTCTTCAGCCCCTTTTCCTATAGGACCATAGCCAAGCCTTATGCAAGCACCTTTCACAACTCGCAACTTCGCGAGTTGGAGCACCAACTTCTCATGCCCTCCCCTTGCGAATCCCCGAAACACGGTCCGTCAACAAAGATTGACTCTACCCAAAGCAATGGGTGCGCGCCACCTGTCACTTCTGCTTTACTCTGCTTACGGGGTGAGTTCTTGCCACCTGTCCACATGGATTTTCTGGCTTTCGCGACTCAAGCGGGCAACCAATAGTCATTCCTCTGCCTCTATGGATCCCCGACTCCAAAATCGTAACTTCAACGAGATCGATGGTTGTATGCCTCTCTCGATCCAACGGTCCTGGCTTTATTGAGATTTCACCACTCGGAAATATACAACACTTGACCCAAACCACTGGTCACTCGATTCCCCAAATTTCGATATGAAAATTCACATACGAGATCAACGGTCCTTGTTGATCCAGATCTGACAATCACTACTCTTGAGCTTATGGGTGTTTAAAAGGCACTCAGTCCTAATCTCTTCATAGTTCTAAGAGATCCAATGGTTCACGGGATTTTGGCACTTCCTCCTGAAGCGATTCAACCGTCTGATTCAACTTCTCAAGGACTTATGGCCAAATGACTTGGCGTCCTTTATCCAGAACTTAACTCCTGTGAACCAATTCAACCTTTGTCTCCCTTTGGAACAATTGATAGGTTCTAACCCTTCTGATCTTCCACTTGCAACATCAAGGCCTCCAAAAGGGTCCTTGCACGCACTCCTTGCAGAAACTTTCAAATAACCTTTGGTTATTTAGGGTCTTTGACTCTGTGCACTCCTTGCAACAACAATCTATAGAAACAACTCAAACTCATTCACCCCTTATCCAGAATTCAAACATTCAACATATAATTCTAGAGCATAGACACACACATTGGCATTGAAATAGAATGCACATAGAGAATGCAAATTGTTATCCCCGATTTCATGGGATAACTAGGAGATCATGTCTCGAGGCCCAGAGGTCCTAGACATGGAGTACCAAGAGCAGGATTGACCTAAGCATGGCCCTGGAGGGCCCACCCTTCTCTTCTCTCGCTAGACTTGTCTTGTCAGTAGCAGTAGCATCCATCACCATCGACTTGGTCTTGTATCAAAGAAGGCTCTTGCTCCATGAGGTAATTAGTCTAGGTATCATGGTCTGTGTCACTTTTGATCATTATAAAATTTAAATGTATGCATCTAAGTACCTTTATTTCTAACAACTACTTGGATCTTACATCGACCCACTTGATCATGATTGGGGGGATTGACAAGGTGTCTTAGCAAGCCTGTACCCATAGGTTTTGGTTTGTCACTTGGCAGGTTTTCTGAAGAGCCATCATCCACTCCCATCATATGATCATTTTTCATCTTGTCTCCCGCTCATCTATCCCTTTCCCCTAGTCCGGGCATTAGGATGACCTGTTGCAAGGTTGCACCTTATCTAATGGGAAGAAGGGGCTAAAGGCCTAGAAGTTAAAAGCATCTGGTAAAAGAAAAAAGCCATAAAAAAATGAAACCTAGAGATGCCTCGCCCAGGGATCCCCAAGAAGGCAATAAATAGCCTCTCAGCAAGAAACAAGAGGGACCCGAAGAAAATGGCAAAAATAAGACCTAGCCAAGAGGATAGGGGGTCTCATCACGAGCCAACCTATTATGTTCATGAGTACCTAAAAGAATGACACTGCCATTATCTGGTTACCACACCAGGGTAGTGACCTTTGGTTGCACGACCAAGGGAAAGGGGGTCTCATCACGAGCCAGCCTTATCATCTCTGTGAAAGTGCTTGTGGGTAACATTGTCATCTCTGGTCACCACGCCAAGGCAGTGTCCTCTAGTTAGTCCTTGAAATAAAAAGAAAGAAGAAAATGACAAAGAAAGAAAAGAATAAAGGCAAAGGGGCTTGGAAAAAATTTGCATCCATGACAGGTACAACTCACCTTCTATAAAGGCACCCACAGGTAAACCATGCACCTCTGATTTTCACTCTACCCTTATGTCAGGACATCCCTTATCCACACCACCTCATTTTACATGGCTTGAATGAAACCCCTCGGTGACTTTCCTTTTCTTATGGATGCCGGCCCAATAGGATATCTTGTCTCTCTTTTCAACCCTGTATTGTAGGTTTCTGTAGGGTCTTTGAGCTATTGATTGATATATCAGGGGTTTTATGCATGTATTTGATAAAATTAATGATGAAATGTGATTGAAATTGCTATGATCACTGTGACTAATGAGCCCATGGAGGGAGAAGTTTTTGATGTGCAGGACCATGCCCGACGGACAGGTACCAGTTGGACCGGTACACATGGGGAGATGATTAGATCAGACCTCCATGGGGCTGAAGAGCCCATTAGATGGTTATTGGGACCCCATTAGGGGCAAAGACATGACAATGATTAGTTGAGCTCTTGCACATGAGAATAAGAAGAACGTTCCATCTAGGACACTTTGGCTGAGCCCAGCCCAGGGGGGTTGACCCTTTTCAGATGGAATGTTTCCCTTTGATGGCCAGGACGTCACCCAGGAGCCCTTGACATCACCATTGAGCATGTGGTAGTTTGATAGGATGGCTTGCACATGTGGCAGCTTGGAGGAGCCCAAGAAGGGATAACGTTGGACTTCTGGATGCTGGACTAGCCCCAAAAGGGCCTAACGTCTCCCTCAGGAGGGCTTGACGTCTCATCTTTTTCTCATTTAGGGTTTTAGAAAATAGTTTAATGTAAAAACAGTATGATTTTGGTTTGTAGCCTTGTTGGTTATTTTTAATGACCTAATTTTAATTATAGGTCATGATACACTATATATTGAGGATGTTTTTCCCTCATTTGGACAGAACACACAACTCACTCTCTTGTGAGGTCTAATTTTTTCACCCTACTAGGGTATTTGGTCTTTTAAAGTGAGGCGCACTTGTCAATGGAAGGAATTTCTTGGCATGTTTGGCATTTCTCTTAAAGGAAGGTTTACAACTAGGGTTTGCATATGCTTTTCTTCATGATATGTAAGTGTTTTTCTTGCAAAACTTCTTAATTGAATGGTTGTAGGATTATATTCTTGCATTTACTTATAAATTTGTTGATTTAAAACCCTAAGTGACAAGCACACACGTAGGTCCTTGTTTCATGTCCCCTTAGAGAGAAATTTTCATCCATTGAAGAAGGAAGGAAGAGCCTAGCCTTTTCTACACTCTTCTCACTTCTTCCCTTAAGCTAGCTTTGATTTTTAAAGGTTAAGAAGTAGGTGATGTCCCAGGCCTAGGTTATCTACACCTAGGGTCGTCCATCTTCTAGGGTTTTAGTGATAGAGCCTTGCCATTGCAAAACTCTCCCTCACCTGATCCTCTTGTTTTAACTCTTCTCATATGCTATCCATTTTGCCAAGTTTGACCTAAAGGAGGAAATAGCACGAGGCCTTGATTAAGAAACATCGGAGTGAGCCTCTTTCCCCTAGGGTTTTGATTCTAGGGCCCTGCCATTGCAGCACTCTAGAACCCTTCCCTCTTGTATTTAGCCTATTATTCCTTCAACTTTGCATCCTCTCCTTAATTGACTCCATATACCCTTAGGCACTGATCTTAGACACACAACGTTGAAGTGATAGTGCTCAAACAAACTCTCAAAACTTTAAATTTTGAAACACTAACTAACTAGATAACCCTAACTAGGCTGACGTCACACTTGGTTATTCCATCTTGACACAAGAACTTTTGATGACAAGCAATTAGATGATGGTTGAAAGCATTTATTGAGTAAAAGATTGGTTGGATACATTGTTGATCACATCATCTCAATATTTATTGATGAATTGATATTTTCCATTTGCTATATTGACAAAACATTGATCTCATTGATATATGTTGCTTTAATTGCTTACATATTAATGTCAGATAGTTGCATGAAGTACGAACCCACTGAATTATAGCCTGCATATATTATTTTCTATTGCCTTGTTCCAGGCAAGTGTTCTCATTTGGGCATACACTTCTTTATTGGTTGATTAGTCAGACTATCCAACCTTGGTGGTAACCTTTGAGGAGGGACTTTAACCTTGACCTTTATATCTTTGCCTCTTCAAAACCCCAAGTTGTCGGGGACGTCTCCCCTGGGTTAACCTCTCTAAATAGAAAGAATCTCCCCATTGAGGTGACATTGGGTGGGGAAGGTTCTTGTTACGCCAGTTTGGCCTTTATCCTTTAGTCATTTGACCTAGCTACAAACTGTGCGATAACACAAACAAGCCTGCAACATACCATTTAGTAGGTGGTTCCAACAACCATAACAAACACATAGATTGGAATCAAGACTTTCTTCTATTAAATCCAGTGCTCCTGTACATGGCCAATAGCAGCTAAAATGCATAAATTCTCTGTCCTCCTATATTCCTCTCTGCAGCTCTACAGCTTATGAATTTTGAATTATGTTACAATGATACAAGGGTTGAGGGTGCCTATCATCCGTTTTCCCTCCTACCTCCTACGCTCCTAAAACTGTCTAATCCATTAAATTAAATCTTCCTACTTACATTCATTACGCATAAATGCCTCTACATTCGACAGATGAGAGCAACGCTCAAGATCTGTTTACAATCTCCAAAACACAAAAGTAAGTATGTTTCCCTAGATATTACATTAATGTCCATTCATTATTCTTCAAAACACTTCAAAATGTGTGCTGGTTCTTTTCCAGCTGTTTCCTTTGGTTAGGCGCGTGTCTTTGGATTTATACGATGCTCCTGCATCATACTCCCTCGCTTGAAAATTTTCATGAACTCCTGTTCATGAGTTCCTTCACTATTCATCCATGCTTTTGAATTGTTGTTTCATCCTCCCAACTGGCATCTTCAACTGGATGTCCTTTCCATTCGACCAAGTATTCAAAATACTCTTTTCTCCTGGTCTTTTTGCTAATCCTCTTGTCAATTATGCTTTCCATCTGTGACTTTTCAGCTACAGGCATTTGTTTTGTCCATTGAATATTTTCTTGTTTATCTTCTGCTCCTTCTTCTTCATCTCTGTAAGGGTACAAATCCGCTATATTGAATATCAGTGAGATTTTGACCCCATCGGGTAATTCAATCTCATATGCGTTTGTCAAAAATTTCCTTATGACCTTGCACGGTCCAATCTTTTTGATCTTCAGCTTGTTGTATGTTCCCCTTGGGAACCTCTCCTTCCTCAAATGTGCAAGAATCAAATCACCAACTTCGAATTGAAGTTCTCGCCTGTGTTGATCTGCTCTACAGTTGTACTTTTGACTTGAACTATGCAATCGCTCCTTAATTCTGTTGTGAAGCTCCTTCATTCTTTCTGCAAAGTCCTCTGCACTAACACTCCTGAATTCAGCTTGTTCTGAATCTTTCAATTCAGAAACTCCCCTTGGATACATTCCATATATAATCTGGAATGGACTCTGCCCTGTGTTTCTATTGAGTGAATCATTGTAAGCGAATTCTGCCTATGGAAGAATATGATCCCATTGATTGTGGTGTTCAGTCACTAAGCTCCTTAACAATCTCCCAAGCTCCTGTTCACGACCTCTATCTTTCCATCCATCTGACGATGATATGCTGAGCTAAAAGACAAATTTGTCCCCAAATTCTTCCATAAGGTCCTCCAGAACTGTCCTACGAACTTGGTATCTCGATCAGAAACAATACCCCTTGGAAAGTCGTGAAGTCTAACAACTTCCTTGAAAAACAGGTTCGCAATATGAGTTATGTCACAGGTTTTCTGGCATGGTATGAAATGTGCCATCTTTGAAAATATGTCTACCACTACAAATATTGAATCATATCCCCTTTGTGTCCTTGGCAGTCCCAATATGAAATCCATGCTCACGACATCCCACGACCTTTCCGGTATGGGTAATGGTTGGTATAACCCTATGTTCTGCCTTTTTCCTTTCGTGTGCTGACAAATTCTGCACCTGTCCACAAATTTCTTCACATTTGTCTTCATCCCTAGCTAGAAATATGAGCCATTCAACTTTGAGAACATTTTTTCATGACCGAAGTGTCCAGCCAATCCTCCGTTGTGCTTTTCCTTCAGCAAATTCTCCCTCATGGAGCATTTCAGAATACATAGTCGATTTCCCCTGAACAATAATCCATCCTGGATCATGTATTCAGTCCATTGGCTTCTATCCCTAAGAATTGGATTCTCAGACGTCTCATATGCCTCTTTGAAGTCTAGATCATCCTTGTACATTTCCTTGAGCTTATCAAAACCCAAAGTCTTGACTCTGAATTCTTGCATAAGCAAGCATTTCTTGTTCAAAGAGTCAACAACTTTGTTAGCAGTTCCAGAAATATGCTTAGTCACAAAAGTAAAATTATGCATGTATACAACCCATTTAGCATGTTTTTGGTTCAACTTCTCCTCTCGAGTCACAAATTGCAAAGCGTGATTATCATTGTACAAAACGAACTCCTTGGGCACCAAATAGTGTCTCCATTTCTTCAGCGCTTGTATGACTGCATAAAATTCTTTGTCATGAATGGAGTACTTGATCTTTGCTTCATTTAGTTTTTCATTGAAATATGTGATCGGCATGTTGTCTTGGCTCAAGACCGCTCCAATGGCAAATCCACTTGCATCACACCTGACCTGGAATATCTTGTTGAAATCTGGCAAAACCAGAATTGGTTGCTCAGTGATCTTCTTCTTCAACAGGTTGAAGCGCTTCTCCACTTCCTCCATCCAATGAAAATATTTATGTCTTTTCTTCACCGTATCCATCATTAGTGCGCTAATTCCACTAAATTTTTGGATGAATTTCCTGTAGAAGATAGCCAAACCATGGAAGCTTCGAAATTCAAACACACTCTTCAGCGATGGCCAATCCTTAATCGCATTTATCTTTTCTGAATCCATTTTCAATTCATTTGCAGAGATAACAAAACCCAAATAAATGAGTTATGTCCTCATAAATGACGATTTCTTCATATTGATCATCAATTTCTCTTGTTGTAACCTCCTCATCACTGCAGCTAAATGCTTTAAATGTTATGCTTTAGTTTTGCTGAAAATTAATATATCATCAAGATATACAATGACGAATTTCCCAATGAAATCCTTCAGGACTTCATTCATCAACCTCATGAAAGTAATGGGCGCATTTGTTAAGCCAAATGGCATGACAATCCATTCATACAGCCCTTCATTTGTCTTGAATGTTGTCTTCCATTCATCACCTTCTCTCATTCTAATCTGATGATATTCTCTTTTCAAATCAATCTTTGAAAAAAACTTTGCTTCACTCAAGCAATCCATCAAGTCATCCATCCTTGGCAATGGGAACCTGTACCTGATGGTAATTTTGTTGATTTCCCTTGAATCTATACACATTCTCCAGCCGCCATCCTTTCTTGGGATGAGCACTATCGGAACAGTGCATGGACTCAAGCTCTCCCGAATCAATCCTTTGTCCATTAAGTCTTTGACCTGTCTCTTAACTTCTTCATTCTCCTGCGGCGTCAACCTGTATGCTACTTTTTTTGGTAAAATGGCTCCAGGTATAATATCAATATGATGGCTTATACTCCTGATAGGTGGCAACGAACAAGGTATTTTGTCCACTACTATATCAACAAATTCTTCCAGCAACTCCTGGATTTCTTCCGGTAAATCATCTATCCTAGTGTTGTTCAGAAAAATTATAGGATTCCTAACCAAAATGAATTGTGTGTCTTCCTTATTATTGACTTCCTTAAGAAGTTCCTACCCACTCATAAGAAGTACAATGTTGCTCATCTCTGTTTTCACCTCTTTGTTCTTAATCAGCAACAACATGTGTGTCCTACTGCTTTTCTCCAAAGTGTATGTGTTCTTTCTCCCATCATGCACCAGATTTTTTTCATATTGCCACGGTATACCCAACAATAGATGACAAACATCCATGGGAATGATATCACATAATATATTATCCTTATATCCTCCTATTTTAAATTCAACTAAACATTGTTCAATGACATTTACCTTATGTCCTTTTTGTAGCCACGAAGATTTGTATGGGCTTTGATGCGCAACAGTCTCTAGCTCCAGTTTTTCTACCATTTCCATAGATACAAGATTATTTGTGCTATTGTTGTCTACTATGACCTTGCATACCTTGTCTTTGGTTTTGCAAGCAATCTGAAACATACTGTTTCTTTGGGCTGGGTTCTTTGGCTCCTTTTCTAGTTTCAAGAGAACTTTCCTCATCATCAAAGATATTCCGCCCTCAGCGTCCTCTGCCTCAACATTATGTCCTTGAGCCTCGGCAATGTGAGTTTCACCACCATCTTTCTTCCTATCTGGACACTCATAGGATTTATGTCCAATTTTTCTACAGACAAAGCATTTCACTCCACCTCATCTGCCTCTACCTCTTCCTCTTCCTCTAACTCGAGGAAAAGTATTGCTATTAGCATACTGCCTCCCCTGTGAGCTTCCTCCTCTCTCAGGTTGAGTTTGAGGTTTCTTCCCCTCTTCTTTAGATCTCTAAGTTCTGTCCTGGGCAATCGTCTTGCCTCTACTTTGACTTCTTCCTCGGCCTCTTTGACCTTCCTTTCGGCTCAGCTTCTCTTTAGCTTTTAGAGCCATCTGATAAGCATCTTCTACGGTTCAGATGGTCATCATGCTCATCTCATCCTGAATGTCATATTGTAGACCATTAATATACCTAAAAACTTTCTCATCATCTCTTTCCCGATGACCTGCTCTAATGTTTATCCTATAGAACTCTTCAGTGTATTATTTCACTGACATCAACTTCTATCTCAAATTCTGCATCCTCCGAAACAGATTTATTTGATAATCTCTAGGTATAAACTTGGCTTTCATTTTTGCAACCATTCTATCCCAGCGTTTGATTTTCTTCTTTCCCTTGCAACGTCTATCAGCCTGCAGTTCATCCCACCACAGTGTTGCATGCCCTTTAAGTCTAGTAATGACATGTTTGACTTTCTTGTCTTCCTCAACATCCTCATAGTCGAAGTATTTGTCTAGAGCTCTAATCCAATCTAGAAGCTCTTCAACATCCAAGTTTCCTTCGTACATTGGAATGTCCATTTTTTCCCTAGCACCTATCCTAGCAATAGCCTTGAATAAGCGTTATTTCATAGCATCTTCGACTGCAACTTCTTCGTTTTAAGCTTCATTTTCACTTTCATCTTCGCTGATATCCACAACGTTAACTATGCGCTTCTGTGATGTCTCCATAGCATCAAGCCTAGCATGTAATTCACGCATTTCTCTTTCCACTGCAGGATCAGGCATTGCCCTTTCTCTTCTTCTCGGTGGAATGGCTGTAAATTGCCTCTTTTCTCTCTACTACAGAAAGCAAAGGACTTGTTCTAGGCTCTGATACCACAACTGGTGCAGATCTCCTGCCCTGAGGCTGAGATCCACGCAGGATCTTCTCTAAACCTTGGCAAGGGTTAATTAAACTCCTTGCCTAAGCCCGCAAAGGATTTTGGGTCTCGTGAATTGGGGCACTTCGAATACTATGTCTTGGCCCTTGGCAATAGCCGAAACGTGAAATGTCTATGTGAGCAAGCACTAAGCACCAACTCTTACCCACGTGACCAGCTGACGTGACTACAATCTTCGCCCAATCTCTGAAACCTTGAAAGGCTAACGGCTCTTTGACTACTCCTTGACTTTTTCTAATGTGACCTCTGTCTAAAACTTGGGACCCAAATATTTCGACACTTTGAAATTTCGCTTATCGATGATTTCCAGTGCAACAACACCCTCCGTCGATAACTGAAATCACGATGACTCCTCGTCATGATCAACAGCTCTAAGCTTCTCACGATCTGACGGTGTTTCTTCTATCGGGACTTCGCAGATCAGGAATTCACAACTCTCGATTTCGATTCACAACTTCTTCCACCCCCCGAATTCTGAAACGACTAATTTCAAATGAGATATCAACGACTCTCATTGATCTGGATCCAATGGCCACTATTCCTCCTGAGCTTATGAGTGTTTAAGGACACTCAGCCTTAATCCTTTCATTGGTCTACTAGACCCAACGGTCTACGGAACTTCGGTGACTCTCCCTCCGAGAATTTCAACCGTCTATTCAGACTTTCCCAAAGACTCCTGAAATGCCTTGGCGTCTTTCCTTCTGATCTTAAGTTCTGCGAGGTGAATCCAAACCTCATTCTTCCTTTAAACACTTCAAAGGTTCTAACCCTTCTGAATTTGGACTCTCACTATAACTCCTGGAATCTAAGGAATCCCTCCACGCACACCTTGTGGCATTCACAATAACCTATGGTTATTTCACCCTTTTAACTCTGTGCACCCCATGCAACAACAATCCTTCAACCTTTCTCCTCAGTTGGAAAAGTCCAAGACTCTCTCTCTGGCATGCGCACACCTTTCACGATTCTTGTGCCACTCTGCTGGTATAAGAACAATGGTATCCCTCCTGAGATTTTCTAAGATAAAACTCAGAACTTCATCAACGCACTCTTGCGGACTCTCACTGTACTCCTTGCAGGATTTCTCAGAAAGAGAAACAATTGAAACTCATACTTCTCTTCTCACATACTTCATGTTGTTCAGGTTGTTGAATGAACAGTGCTGGAATTACATTCAACATGTTGTCATTTGATGTTAACTTTAGTTGTCATTGATGTTAACTTTAAATATGCAATATCAAAGTTTAATATGGCATAAAATGTTAGCAATGGCTATGGTCGAGCTCTACATGGGTTAGATCTTCTCCAAGATTGGCATATTAGTTAAATGGCCTTGTTGGCATTGTTGTTACAGGTGCAGTTGTCATTTGGAAAACATTATTAGAAACAAAGGTTTTGTTAGCATTGTGGAGTTTATCGGCATTGTTGTTTATGGCAGATTTGGAATGGCATAGTTTTCGAAATAGCATTCCATCGCTGAGAGAGAATGGCATAGTTTTTTATCATAGGTATGAAGAGACAAACTATAACTAAACAATATTCCCACAAATGGCGCATACATGTGTTGAAGATTCGTAATGGCATTCCATTGGCAAAGTTTTCAGTTTTATGAATTAATCAAACAAAAACTTAAGTAAATAACCCCGGAATTGGCGATCCAATCCAGAAAACTGGATCATGGAGGGTTGAGGACTGTCGATCCAACGTAAACAAAAATCGGATATCGGGATATCGGGAAACAAAGAAAGGAGGAGCTCCAACCTTTGACATCGTGATACATGAAATCACAAAACGCAAAGTCCCGAAAGGCTATGAGTCGTCAATCAGAGCGCAAAGTTCTGATGAGATCAGGATCGTTTGATAATGAAATATAAAAAGGGACACACGTCACATGATCTATGGTTTCAAGAGTTTTTGTTGGAGGTCATGAAGACCTGATGGCCAAAGTTCCAAAACCTCGATAGCCATCCATCTCGATGAATGATTAAATCATGTTCGTTGGATTAATCATTGGAGGGGTAATATAAGAGTCATATATGACCGTTGATCTGTCCCCGAGAATTTAATGAGAACCGTCCGATCTATATCCACCAAATCAATTGTGAATCCGTCAGATCATTTCGGGGATCGCGATTTGGAGTGTCGAAACACTGCATCACTGAAACGTCGAAATGAAAAATGCCAAAATGCAGAGTACACGTGGCAAGAGGACAATGTTTCACTGACTGGAAAGTCAAGAGAGGAGTGCTCTATCTTCTGAAATCATGATAAGATGAGGACCATTGGATGCGAAGGACATGTGGCTAGCGATTATCATTTCGCTGACTGACAGTCAAACGAAGAAAATTCCTCAACCTTCTAACTCCCGAAGTGTGAAATGTGAAAACACTATTTTGGTGTAGGTTGTGGTTACCGTCGACGGTCGTATGAGAGGGATGAGCTAGCATGAAGCTAAGCCCCATTTTGGGGATCGCAACATGAAGAGGCAAAATGTCTTCACCTCAGGATTTATGATATACGAATCGCAAAAACGCCTTTTTTATTAAGCATGTGGTCACAGCTAATGAACATATGGTTTAGCACAAATGTCTTGTTGAAGTGCTCGAGGCTTGTTTCTGTTGAAAAGTCAAAACTCAATGTATGCTCATTGAACAACATTGATTAAATGATGAAACAGATCGAACGGTTGTTGTTCTTCTTGACTCCTTAGCCAATAATAATTTATGTAAGGTAGTTGTTCATTTATTGTAACTAATTATTTGAAGCATGAGGATTCTAATGTACACTCTGATTGTCAAAGAAATTATGTGAGAGATTGTGGGTGATGAGTGGGGAACAATGGTGGAGCCGAAGCTCTGAAACAGTGAGAAGAAATGATGAAAACAGAGCAAAGATTAAGGAGAGAATATATATGAGTAGATTGATAAATTTATGAGGTTTGGTCAAGGATGGATTATGATATGAATATATAAATAGAGAGGACTTAAATTTCTAATATTTTATAGAGAAGATAAAGAGTTGGTTTGCAGGTTCTTAGTGACAGAGAACGATTCCAGGGTGGTAGGGAGGAGAAAGGGGAGACTGTAAAAGTCTATGTACAAGTTGGTTCTTGTACATCTGGGAGTTGTAGCTTCCATTCAATAGGTTCCGAAGAAACAGAGGTAGCAGCCTCATCTGGGTTGTAGCTCAGATAAAATAAGAATGTAAAGAGGAGTTGGAGCTTGCCTTTCATTCATAAGAAGAAGAGGTTTTTCCCTTTTAGGTCTCCTCATGAAAAATCACTGTGTCACAGTTTCATTTATGTGATTTTGTATTTATTGGTTAAATGTATTACTGCAAGTTAAATGTTAAAGGCATGATTTATTGATTAATAAGTAATCTTCTTATAAAATGAAATAAATTTTATACAACTGATTCACCCCCCCCCCCTCTCAGTTGACTTATCCTGTTCAACAATTGGTATCAGAGTAGGTTACTTCAAGATTCAGTTTAATCACTGGAAGTTTGATCTTTAATAATGGATAAGAAATATGATTTTACTAAACATGGATTACCTTTGTTTGATGGACATAATTATGCTTTTTGGAGTATCATGATGAAGTTGTTTTTGCAGTCTCAAGGAGTAGATGTTTGGCAAGCTATGTTGAATGAATATAAGGCTCTATCAACACTTCCAACAGATGTTGCAGGGAAGAAACTCTATGAGAGTAATTCCAAAGCGATGTATGCAATACTTAGAGGATTGGCAGGTTCAATATTCGTTAAAGTAATGCATTTTGAGTCAGAAAAAGAGCTATGGGACAAACTGAAGAATGTATATGAAGGAGATACTAAGGTAAAGAATGCTAAATTACAATCATATAGAATTCAATTTGAAAGTTTAAATATGGAAGAATATGAAGATATAGCTACCTATTTCTTACGTATTGACGAAGTAGTCAATACTATGAGAGGTTTAGGAGAAACTGTTGGAAATGGTATTATTGTGCATAAAGTTCTTAGATCTTTACCTGCAAGAATTGATCCCAAAATATTTTCTTTAGAATAAAGAACTGATATTGCTACATTACTAATGGATGAGTTGCAAGTAATACTAACAGCATATGAGATGAGAAAATCTAATGAGAATCCTTCCAATAAGGAAGCATCTTTCAAGGCAGCAAAGAAGGACAAGAAAAAGGTTGAAACAGAAACCGGTAATCATGAGGATTCAAAAGAAGACATGGACGAATCTAACTTTGTCAAAAATCTAAAAAGAGGTACTGGAAAGTACAAAGGTAAGCTTCCTCTGAAATGCTTTGGTTGTGATAGAATAGGACATTTTTCATCTAAGTGTCCTTACAATAAGCATATTGATAATGAAGAAGACAGTGATAGAAAACCTATGGAATTCAAGAATAGACATAAGAAGTTTTTTCAAAGAAAAACTTACAAAAAGAAAAGCTTGTGTACAACTTTTTATGGCTATGGAAAACAGGATGATCAGTCTGGTGAAGAAGAAGAAGGTGAAGTTGATCTAGAAGCTGAACCGGTAAGTGCTTTAAGTGAATTAAAAAAAGTGAGAAGGGAATGCAAACATTTTAAAAGAGAAATTGAGAATCTAGAATTTGAATTACATAAATCAAATGGTTTGATTGAGAGCACGGAAATCATGGTAGTTGACTTAAAACTTAAAATAGAAGAGGCTAGAGTGACTGAAGAAGCTCTAACTAAAATGCTTGCAGAAAAGGATAAGGAAAATGAAGGTTTAAAAATTGAAGTAGTCTCATTAAGAAAGAAAGTACAAGAAAATAACATGAATCATAGTTCTCAAGTGTTAGATCAAATTATTAGTAGTCAAAGATCAACATATGATAAGACTGGAATTGGTTATAAATTTGCAGTAACTAATGGATGTTCTAGTTCAAGTGTTGAGAAAGCAGCTACAGAGGATAATCATGAGAAAAGTACTAGCAAGAAGATGGAATCAGAAAGGCAAGAAGAAAATTGGGTTTCAGCAGTGCATAGAAGAAGTTATGGCAGACATCAAAACAGGTTTGAAGGCCACTATTTCTTTTGTTATAAGTATGGACATAAGGCTTCATTTTGTTATAGTTTTTCAAGAAAGATAAATGAACATAACAGTCATGAAAGGTCTAATTTTGAATATGGAAGAGGACATGGTAAAAGTAGTCAAAACAATATAAACTACTCTTACAACAGATTTGACACCTTAAGATATGAGATTGAATGTTACAAGTGTAACAACTTTGGGCATGTGTCAAGAAATTGTCCTATGAGTTTTCATAAATTTAATGAACCCACTTACAGAGATCTGAAAACCAAATATTGGAAAAAGAAAAGTGAAAATATGAACACTGAAAAATGCACTATAGCTCTACAAGCAGAACATAAAGTAAATGGGTTTTCAGAAATAAGATGGATGAAGCAGGTAAAATAACTAGAAATAAGGCTAGATTGGTTTGTAAAGGGTATGCACAGGTAGAAGGAATATATTATGGAGAAACTTTTACTCCTGTTGCAAGAATGGAATCCATTAGACTGATTATAGCTTATGCTAGTTCTAAACACATTAAAGTTTATCAAATGGATGTAAAGTCTGCATTTTTGAATGGTGATTTAGAGGAATAAGTATATATGGAACAACCAGATCATTTCAGGTACAAGAAGCAGAACAGTATGTTTACAGGTTGAAAAAGGCATTGTATGAGTTGAAGCAAGCACCAAGGGCTTGGTATTCCAGACTTGACAATTACTTGAGGCAACAAGAATTCGGGAAAGGTAACACTGATAGTAATCTATATATTAAAGAAGAAAATGATAGCCTGATCATTGTTGAGATATATGTAGATGATATCATTTTTGGTAGTGATGATAATAGGCTCAATAAATAGTTTGTTGAAAGTATGCAGAAAGAG
>ML804698.1:278400-291210 GCA_009831015.1 Picea engelmannii
ATATCAATGAAATGCTTAAGAAATTTCAGATGGAAGATTCTAAACCAATTGGCACTCCCATGGTTACTGGTTGTAAATTAAGTAAGTTTGATGATACTAAAGATGTTGATCAGACAGTATACAGATCTATGATTGGTAGTCTTATTTATGCTACAGCTACCAGACCTGGTTTTATGCATGCAGTTTGTCAATTTGGCAGGTTTCAGGCTTCACCAAAAACTTCTCATCTACTTGCATTCAAAAGAATTTTCAGATATCTTAAGGGAACAACAGAATATGGTTTGTGGTATCCTATAGGTAATCAAATTGATTTATATGCTTTCACTGATGTTGATTGGGCAGGTTGTGTTGATGACAGGAAGAGTACTAGTGGAGTAGCATTTTTTCTTGGAGGATGTCTTGTAAGTTGGTCAAGTAAAAAACAATCAACAGTGTCTTTGTCTACTGCTGAAGCAGAATACATAGCATCTACAGGTTGTTGCACTCAGGTTCTATGGATGAAACAGATGCTGGAAGACATACATATTCATTATGATGAACCTATAATTATATTTTGTGATAATACCAGTGCAATTAGTATTTCTAAAAATCCTGTTATGCAATCAAAAACAAAGCACATTCCCATTAAATTTCATTTTCTAAGAGAGTAGGTTGTGTCTAAAGTCATTAAAATGGAATATGTTGGCACAAAGGATCAGATTGCATATGTATTTACTAAACCTTTACCTAAAATGCAATTTGAAAGTCTTGGGGATTGGTTGGGGGTTTACCCTCTGTAATTTCATTTCATTCTCAAGATTGCAAGGGCTTCATTATAAAATCAGACTACACAAGTTTATTGACTATTATTGATAGGGGGAGTTGCTAGTATGATACCTCTTTACAGGTGGTTTTCTTTGTAAGGGGAGTATGGTTGCTCCTTTGCCATAAATGTCAAAAGGGGGAGAAAGGATTGAAAGGATTTAAAGTTTTCCATCAATGCCAAAGGGGTAGTTTGTTGGCCAGGTTGTTGAATGAACAGTGTTGGAATTACATTCAACATGTTGTCATTTGATGTTAACTTTAGTTATCATTGATGTTAACTTTAAATATGCAATATCAAAGTTTAATATGGCATAAAATGTTAGCAATGGCTATGGTCGAGGTCTACATGGGTTAGATCTTCTCCAGGATTGGCATATTAGTTAAATGGCCTTATTGGCATTGTTTTTATAGGTGCAGTTGTCATTTGGAAAACATTATTATAAACAAAGTATTTTGAACAAAGCATTTGTTAGCATTGTGGAGTTTATCGGCATTGTTGTTTATGGAAGATTTGGAATGGCACAGTTTTTGGAATAGCATTCCATCGCTGAGAGAGAATGGCATAGTTTTCGATCATAGGTATGAAGAGACAAACTATAACTAAATAGTCTTACCACAAATGGAACATACATGTGTTGAAGATTCGGAATGGCATTCCATTGGCACAGTTTTCGGCTTTATGAATTAATCAAACAAAAACTTAAGTAAATAACCCCAGAACTTGCGATCCAATCTAGACCACTGGATCATGAAGGGTCTAGGACCGTCGATCCAACGTAAGAGGAAATCAAATATCGGGATATCGAGAAACAAAGAAAGGAGGAGCTCCAACCTTTGACATCGCAATACGTGAAATCGCGAAACGCAAAGTCCAGAAAGGCTGTGAGCCGTCGATCGGAGCGCAAATTTTCAATGAGATCAAGACCGTCTGATCACAAAATACTAAAAGGGACACACGTCACATGATCTACGGTTTCGAGAGTTTTTGTTGGAGGTCATGAAGACCTGATGGCCAAAGTACCGAAACCCCAACAACCATCCATCTCGATGAATGATTAAGTCATGTCCGTTGGATTAATCATTGGAGGGGTAATATAAGAGTTGTATATGACCGTTGATCTGTCCCCGAGAAGTTAATGAGAATCGTCCAATCTATATCCACCAGATCAATTGTGAAGTCGTCAGATCATTTCAGGGATCACGATTTTGAGTGTTGAAACACTGCATCACTGAAACACTGAAATGCGAAATGCCAAAATGCATAGTACACGTGGCAAGAGGACAGTGTTTCGCTAACTGGAAAGTCAAGAGAGGAGTGCTCTATCTTATGAAATCATGATAAGATGAGGACCGTTGGATGTGAAGGACACGTGGCTAGCAATTATCATTTCCCTGACTGACAGTCAAAGGAAGAAAATTCCTCAACCTTCTAACTCTCGAAGTGCGAAATGCGAAAACACCTTTTTGGCGTAAGTTGTGGTTATCGCCAGTGGTCGTATAAGAGGGAGGAGCTAGCATGAAGCTAAGCCCCATTTCATGGATCACAACATGAAGAGTCAAGATGTCTTCACCTTAGGATTGTCGATATACGAATCACGAAAGCGCCTTTTTTATTAAGCCCATGGTCACAGCCAATGGGCATATGGTTTAGCACAAATGTCTTGCCGAAGCGCTCAAGGATTTTTTTTGTTGAAAACTCAAAACTCAACATATTCTCATTGAACGACGTTGATTAAATGATGAAACAGATCGAACGGTTGTTGTTCTTCTTGACGCCTTAGCCAATAATAATTTTTGTAAGGTAGTTGTTCAGTTATTGTAACTAATTCTTCAAAGCATGAGGATTCTAATGTACACTCTGATTGTCAAAGAAATGATGTGAGAGATTGTGGGTGATGAGTGGGGAATAATGGTGGAGCCCAAGCTCTGAAATTGTGAGAAGAAATGATGAAAACAGAGCAAAGATTAAGGAGAGAATATATATGCACAGATTGATAAATTTATGAGGTTTGGTCAAGGATGGATTATGATATGAATATATAAACAGAGAGGACTTAAATGTCTAATATTTGACAGAGAAGATAAAGAGTTGGTTTGTAGGTTTTTAGTGACAGAGAAGGATTCCAGGGTGGTAGGGAGGAGCAAGGGGAGACTGTAAAAGTCTCCTGTACAAGTTGGTGCTTGTACATCTGGGAGTTGTAGCTTCCATTCAGTAGATGTTGAAGAAACAGAGGTAGCAGCCTCATCTGGGTTGTAGCTCAGATAAAATAAGAATGTAAAGAGGAGTTGGAGCTTACCTTTCATTCATAAGAAGAAGAGGTTTTTCCCTTTTGGGTTTCCTCATGAAAAATCACTGTGTCATTCTTTCATTTAAGTGATTGTATATTTATTGGTTAAATGTATTACTGCAAGTTAAATGTTAAAGGCATGATTTATTGATTAATAAGTAATCTTCTTATAAAATGAAAGAAATTTTATACAACTGATTCACCCCCCCCCCCTCTCAGTTGACTTATCATGTTCAACACTTCATACATTCAACATGAATCACGTGCATACACACACATAGCATTGAAACAAATGCATAACAGAGAACATAAGAAAACTGTAAACATACCATTCAAATATGTAAACAGAATGCATAAAAACACCATGAAATTGGATCAAAGCTTCTTTATATTAATACAAGTGCATCTGTACATGGGTTCAATAACAACAACTATCTTCTTATAGGATTCCTACATTTTATGTTCTTCTCTATGCTCTTACTTTGTACATCTCTACAACTTACAATGAGAATTACTTACTACAATACAATGCCTACGAGGGAGCTTTCTAGAGTTTTCCCTCCCTCGACTCTAGCTATCTAATCGGAATTAAGAGCCACAACTACTTTATATTCATTACAATTAAATGCCTCCATAACCGACAGATGAGAGCAATGCTCAAGATCTGTTTTACAATCTTGAAACATAAATGCAAATACGTTCTCTTAACTATTACATTAATGTTCCTTCATTCAAATTCAAAATATCTCAAAATATGTGTTGGTGCAATTCCAGTTGTCCTTGCCTTTGTGCTTGCTTTTTTGGCTCGCTTACGATGCTCCTGCATCATAAAGGTAGAATCCACAGAGATTTTAAAGTGGGTGGCCATGTGTTCTTAAAAGTGAAAAACAGATGTGGTTCCCTAAAGTTAGGAATTTTTTCTAAGTTGACAGCGTGCTACTGTGGGCCATTTGAAATCATAGAGAGGATTGGTCCTATTACATATATGCTTGCATTGCCTGCATCCTTGTGTATTCATAATGTTTTCCATGTATCATTGCTTAAAAAGTGTGTACTTGATGCTAATTATAGTATTGATTGGAATGTGATTCAGGTGGATCCAGAAGAAAATTTTCGAGTGCGACCGATTTACATATTGGATCGGGAAATCAAACAACTCTGAAATCGAGCCATTGATCTATTAAAGGTCCAATGGACCTGGTACGGTCTTGAGGATGAAACTTGGGAGTGCGAGGATGCTATGAAACCAGAGCATGTACATCTCTTTGAATATTTTTGAAGTTTGTGTATGTAAATATGTATATAATGTACCAAGGAAGGTGCATAAATAAGGGGGAGGGGAATGTAATGTCCCTAACCTGAAACCCTTTATAGTTTTACATATAGGTTGGTGAATGTTGGTACCAATTGTAAATGTAAATGTACATATAGGTTGTGTTTAACAACACATGTATTCCAACAGAGGACGAACACCTTCAGTAACCACTCACACATCCAAATCAAAGATCAACACACTAATGTTTTTACATGGTAAAACTCCTATGGGGAAACATCCACAGCCCCAGCCAATGTTGCCACTTGGACTAGTTTATTAATGCAAGATAAGAATATTACAGAGAGATTTTACAAGAGATTTTCTCACAATCAATCATTGGCAAATGACCCTCCATGCTCTTTAAATAGAGATCATGGACAAATCAAGTGTTAAGTCACGGATCAATGGTTGTTAATATCGAGGAGAATATGAATCATCGGATCACTCTATGTCAGGAATATATCGTGATCATCGGATTTCCTAACTACAATTGCATACTAATGCATACTAAAGAAACACACTTTTACCTGACACATTAGACCAAGTAGATCTTAACTAAATCCTAAGTGTCTAAATATCCTAACATCCCCCCTTAAGAACAACTTTGGATAGGATTGAAGGATTTACAATAGTGACACAATAGGAGAAGGAAGGAGGCATTAGAGCCTATCCCCCCTTAATGACAACTTCATGAACTCCTAACATAGATCAAATTTTGGAAAACTTCTCTTCTGTAAGAGACTTTGTGAAAATGTTTGCAACTTGATCTTCTGTAGGGAAAAAGAACACTTCAATAAATTGATCATGAATGAGATTTCTAATGAAGTGCATGTGTAGATTGATGTGATTGTTGCGCTGATGTTGAATTGGGTATTTGGCGAGCTTGATGGCACTCTGGTTGTCACACCAAAGGTTGGTCGAATGTTGCTACTGGAATCCAAACTCTGAAAGGATCTGTCGAAGCCACAAGGCTTCCTGACTTGCATTTACCCCTGCTCGGTACTCTGCTTATACTGAAGAAAGTGAAATATCTTATTGTTTATTATAGGCCCAAGTGACAGGTCCTAAACCAAGGCTGAAAATATAACCTGTAGTAGACTTCCGATCAACAAGGTCGCCGGCCCAATCTGAATCGGTGAAACCAACCAATAAAGGAGTCCCCTCTAAACTGTAATGTATCCTGAACTAAATTGTACCAGGAACATAAAGAATTATCATTTTAGTTTCTTTTCAATGGCTTTGATGGGGTGTTTTCATATATCAGGCAACAAGATCAACAACAAAGGAAATATCAAGATGGGTATGAGTCAAGTATAAGAGGATACCAACAAACTGACGGTATAGGGTGGCATCAACTTCAAGAGAAGTACAGGTGGTAGTAATCTTGACTCCGGACTAGAAGGTACAAGGGGTTGCTTTACAATCATCCATTGAAAGCGATGAAAAGGGTCACAAACATACTTAGATTGGGAAAGAAAAAATCCTTCATTGGTTTGCAAAACTTGTAGTCCAAAACTCAAAAAGAAAAATTCCTTCATTGGTTTGAAAAATTCCTAAGTGTGTCATTTCAAATTTCTTCTTAAGGTTGGTTTTCACATGGTTTAAAAGTTTTGAGTCAATACCAGTAAGGATAAGGTCATCAACATAAAGGACAAGGATTGTGTGATGGATTCCTACTTTCTTGGTATAGACATTAGGATCAGAATGGCATCTAGAGAATCTGGTGTCAATAAGAAAGTTGTTTGTTTTGGCATACCAAGCTTGGGAAGCTTTCTTAAGACCATAAAGAGATTTATTAAGGTGAAAAACAAGGCTAGAGTCATTATGGACATAGCAAGGAGGTTTTTCCATGTAGATTTTTTTTTGCAAATCTCTGTGCAAGAAGGTGGATTTAACATCCATCTGATGGACCTCCCATTTATGTGAGGTAGAAAGGGAAAGAACAAGGTGGATGTAATTTGTTTTGGTTACAGGGGAAAATGTTTCATTATAGTCAATTCATTCAACTTGCAAAAATCCTTTGGAAACTAATTGAGCCTTGTGTCTTTAAACACTTCCATCTGATGCATACTTAGTTCTGTAGACCCATTTATATCTGACAAGTCTTATTCCCTTTGGAAGAGGTACAAGATCCCAAGTATCATTTTCCATTAAAGAACGATACTCTTCATTCATTGTTGTATCCTAATCTGGATGACCTGAAGCTTCTGTAAATGTCTTTGGATCATGAGTCTTTGAAACTTGAGAGAAAAGAGAAGAGGCTCGTTGGAACTATGAACGTGTTTGACGCTAATCCGAAGGATCACCGACAAGACCACCAGTTGTTTATCGTGTTGAATGGACCCATATAGGAAGTGGTGCAACTGGTGTTGGTTCAGGTTCAAAGGACTCATCTGGAGGAAGGTGAGCAGGTGAAGGTGGATTTTCATCCTCATTTTCATCATCTGAAGAAGAAAACATAATAGGAATAGAAGAAAGCACAAACACCAAAGATGGTTCACAGGTCATAGAAGGCACAATCGTCAAATTAGGCTTGTGGGCCAAGAGATTTTCATCAAATTTAACATCTCTTCTAATAATAATTTCATTACAATGTGGTTGAAGAAGTATATAACCTTTGACATCTTCAAAATAACCAACAAATATACACTTCTCACTTTTAGGCTGCAATGATTTCCTTTACTCAGCGGGAATGTGAGCCCATTCTATGCTACCAAATACACAGAAGTGACTTACATCTGGTTTAATTTTAGTCCAAGATTCTTCCGATGTTATATTTTTAAGAGTCTTTGTGGGAGTGTGATTTACTATGCAATTTTCATAGTTGATTTCTTATGCCCAATACTTTAGACTTAATCCCTTAGATTGGATCATACAATTAACCATTTCTTTTAAGGTGTGCTTATTTATCTCAGCAACACCATTTTGTTGTGTTGTATATGGAACAGTGTTTTGCATTTGGATGCCCTGTGTAGTGCAGTAACTTGTTCACAAATTCGCCTCCATTATTTGTTCTTAACTTTTGAATTTGATGTCCAGATTTTTTTTCTACAAGGGCCTTGTAGGCCAAAAACTTGTCAAATACTTCTCTCTTAAGTTTTAATAAGTAAACCCAAGTACGTCTGGAAAAGTCATCAATGAAATTTAAGAAATAATTGCACCCAGAAAAAGAAGGAGAATAAAGTGGACCACACAAATCATTGTAAACAAGTGGCAAAGGGCCTGAGGCATGCCAAGAGACATGTTTGTCAAAATTGTCTCGATGATGTTTTTCGAGAACACAACCGACACAAACACCATCTTTGCATGAAACAGGAGGAAGACTAGTCACCATCTATTGATTACATAGTTGTTGCAATGAGTGATAGTTTAGATGACCAAACTGCTCATGCCAAAGTTTTCTCAAGTCATCGCTATGAACAACAAAAACTAATGAAAAGTATGATGACCCAAAATTTTCAAACTTGTACAACCTGGTAATATCATCAACAATTCCAGTTTCAAGAACATGCTTAGGATCTTTTCGATCCTTGATTACAACTTGGTTAGGTGAAAACTCTACAGTTTCACCTTCACCTAAATGAGTGATTTGATATACTGATAGAAGGTTACAAGAAAGAATTGGAACACATAATACATCATTGAAATGACCATTATCTACTTGAATTGTTCTAGATCCTACAACACTAAGATATCTATCATCACCAACAATATTTTCTTGGTGTTACATTCATTTAGTGCAGAAAATATGTCTTTATCCTTAGCCACATGATAATATTCTCCAGACTCAATAAGCCACTCATCAGAAGAAGAAGTAGAAGTTGTATTGAAGGAGAAACCAGAAGAAGAAAGTGCATGTCCATGAGAAGAAGAAGAAGTAGTAGAATCAATACGAATATTGTGCTTCTTCATCATTGCTTCTAAATTTTTCATCTTCTTGAAAAATTTGGACTCATCATGACCATATTTATCACAAAAGTTGCAATGTTTGTTAGTCTTCTTATTTTTATATTTTTCTCCTTTGTCACCACTAGGAGCTGAAGCTGTCTGAGCGGGTTTGGGACCCTTATGTTATTTGTTTTTGTAGCAAGGATGTTGCTTCTTGGGATACTTGGGTTTATCTTTCTGTTGGGAAACTAAGGCTTTGTTGGAGGTACATGCAGTGGTGATCACTCAAAGTTGTACAAGCTTATCTTCCTCTCTAATCAAAGCAACACAAAAGAACTCAAGAGTGGATTTTTTATAAGTTGTCCCTAGAGCCTCTCTCATGGCGTAAAAGGTAGATAGAAACACAGAATATGAACTACCTAGCTTAGAGAGAATAAGATAGATGCAACATTCTTCCTCCATATTTATCTCACAATCTTCAAATAAAATTTTGAGTGTTTTAAACTTAGATAGATAGTCTCCAATGCAAGAAAAATCACTTGGATTTAAAGTCAGTACTTGATTTTCTAATTATTGTGCTCGAATAATATTGAGTTTACCAAACACAGTTTCAATCTTTTCCCAAGCTTCATCGGGTTCATCAATTTATTTAAGGTGGAACCTTAAATCAGGAGAGATGGACATTCCAATTAGTCCACGTTTTTTTTCACTCCTATTAGCTCATTTGAATTTTTTATCAGCATCAGTGGGTTCTTTTTCCTTTCCCAAGGTAATTTGGTACAAGCATTTACTTCTTAATAAATCCTCCATATGAGATTTCCATTGGAAGTAGTTGGTGCTAGTAAGAAAAATATTACTGGAAGAAACCATATTAAATATGTAGATAATGTGGATTTAAAAATTGAAACTGATGATCTTGTTGGAAAGATCTCGAAAAATTGTGCAGTTTAAAAAAAAACGACACTAAAAACAAACTTCGGATGTAAAAGTTATGCCCTTTTTTAAAAAGGCATAAACGATAACTAAAGGACCACGTGATGGTGTAAGTTGCTTTATGAAGTGACCTACTTTTATAAAGAGAAGTGGAGATCACTTTTACAATGAAATTACTTTATAAAGGAAAATCTACATGCAAAATAAATAACTCTAAAATAAAATATTAAAGCTACTTATAGTGATTCACTTTTATACTTGAAGTGAAATACACTTTACAATTTGAGCATGAACTTTTTCAAAAAAAATAACAAAAAGAGAGACTTGAACTCAAGACCTATTACTTAATAAGACAAATTTTAACCAAATGGTCTAGAAAAACATATTGTATTGTTTAACAAGAGGATTGTTGTTGTTGTTGAAGACGGCCTTAGAGAGCGTGCTAAAAAAAAAAAAAATCACACAAGAAAAAAAATTGCTTCTCCATGGCAACAAGGGTTAGATCTTGGTTAGCTTACCTGGAAGATGCACATTTTCCTATCTATTTCTAATTTTCCGAGATCACACAGGGTGCGGGGAAAAGATCATACACAGATATAAAAGAGTAGCAACCCGGAAACAAATAATATAAAACTGAAATAAAATCAAAATAATACTCTGTAAAAATCTTTAAAATGCATATTCGAGCTTTATACCTCCGGATCTGACTGAAATGACCATATCTTGGGAAAATGAAAACATTTTCAAGTGAAACGAAACATGTTCCTAATTGAAATGAGCACTCTAGATGCAATGGAACAGTATTCTTAGCCCATAAATGTACGTAAATGATAGAAAATGGAGATGAGACAACTCGGATTCACAATCTCGATCTACAACATGAGTGGGTCTTCAAACAAGCTCTGATACCATGTTCGACAACATACGTATTCCAAGAGAGGACGAACACCTTTAGTAACCACTCACACAACTAGATCAAATATAAACACACTGATGTTTTAACATGGTAAAACCCCTACGGGGAAACATCCATGGCCCCATCCAACGCAACCACTTAGAGAAGTTTATTAATGCAAAAGAAAAAGATTACAGAGAGATTTTACAAGAGGGTTTCTCACAATCGATCATCGAAAAATAACCTTCCATTCTCTTTAAATAGAGATCATAGACCAATCGAGTGTTAAGCCTTGGATCAATGTTCGTTAAGATCGAGGAGAATATGAATCGCCAGATCACTCTATGCCGGGAACATATTGTGACCATCGAATTTCCTAACTACAAATGCATACTAATGCATACTAAATAAACACACTTTTACCTAATGGCACATTAGACCAAGTAGATCTTAACTAACTCCTAAGTGTCTAAATATCCTAACAGGCTAGTGATTTGTCGGCACCAATTATTGGTTTTAGGCGCACCTGAGTAGTGCACATTGATTGTTATTAAAGAAAGGGTGTGCACATTTCATAGTGGTGTGCACACCTGGGTAAGTGCATGTGGTTGTGCATCAAAGGAAGAGTGTGCACATTTTATAGTGTTGTGTGCACTTTAGTAAGTATGCATGGATTACTAAGAATTGTGCATCGAACCAAGTTATATATATATATATATATATATATATATATATATATTGAGTTTACCAAAGTCAATACTTGATTTTCTAATAGTTGTGCTCAAATAATATTGAGTTTACCAAACATAGTTTCAATCTTTTTCCAAGCTTCATCGGGGTCATCAATTTCTTTAAGGTGGAACCTTAAATTAGGAGAGATGGGAATTCCAATTACTCCATGTGTTTTGTCACTCCTATTAGCCCATTTCATTTTCTTATCATCATCAGTGGGTTATTTTTCCTTTCCCAAGGTAATCCAGTACAATCATTTTACTTCTTAATAAATCTTCCATATGAGATTTCCATTGGAAGTAGTTGGTGTTAGTAAGAAAAATATTACTGGAAGAAACCATATTAAATATGTAGATAATATGAATTTAAAAATTGAAATTGAAAATCTGGATGGAAAGATCTCGAAAAATTATGCAGTTTTAAAAAAAAACGACACTAAAAACAGACTTCAGATGTGAAAGTTATGTCATTTTTATAAAAGGCATAAACGATAACTAAAGGACCATGTGGTGGTGTAAGTTGTTTTATGAAGTGACCCACTTTTATAAAAAGAAGTAGAGATCACTTTTACAATGAAGTTACTTTATAAAGGAAAAGTTGCATGCAAAATAAATAACTCTAAAATAAAATATTAAAGCTATTTATAGTGATTCACTTTTATACTTGAACTAAAATACACTTTGCAATTTGAGCATGAACTTTTAAAAAAAAATTAACAAAAAGAGAGACTTGAACTCAAGACCTCTTACTTAATAAGGCAATTTTTAAGCAAATAGCAAAACATATTGTATTGTTTAGCAAGAGGAGTTTTGTTGTTGTTGAAGACAGCCTTGGAGAGCATGCTAAAAAAAAACTATTTTCACACAAGAAAAAAATGTTGCTTGTCCATGACAACAAGGGTTAGATCTCGGTTAGTTTACCTGGAAGATGCACATTTTTATATATATTTCTAATTTTCCGAGATCGCACAGGGCGTGGGGAAAAGAGCATACACATATATAAAAGAGTAGCTACTCAAAAAAAAAATTAATATAAAACCAAAATAATATTCTGCAAAAATTTTTAAAATGTGTATTCAGGCTTTACACCTCTGAATCTGACTGAAATGGTCGTATCTTGGGAAAACTGAAATATTTTCAAGTGAAACGAAAAGTGTTCCTAATTGAAATGAGTGCTCAGGATGCAATGGAACATTCCTCTCAACCCAAAAATGTACAAAAATCATAGAAAATGGAGATGAGTAAAATCGCCTTCACAATCTCGATCTACAACAGGAGCGGGTCTTCAAACAGGCTTTGATACCATGTTCGACAACAAAGGTATTCCAACAAAGGACGAACACCTTCAGGATGAACAGGTATTCCAACGTGGTAAAACCCCTATGGGGAAACATCCATGGTTCCATCCAACGTGGCTACTTGGAGCAGTTTATTAATGCAAACGAAAAAGATTACAGAGAGATTTTACAAGAGAGTTTCTCACAATCGATCATCGAAAAATGACCCTCCATGCTCTTTAAATAGAGATCATGGACCAATCAGGTGTTAATCCATGGATCAATGGTCATTAAGATCAAGGAGAATACGAATCATCAGATCACTCTATGTTGGGAACATATTGTGGTCGTCGAATTTCCTAACTACAAATGCATACTAATGCATACTAAAGAAACACACTTTTACCTAATGACACATTATGCCAAGTATATATTAACTAACTCATAAGTGTCTAAATATCCTAAGAGGTCGGTGATCTATCGGCACCAAGTATTGGTTTTAGGTGTACATGAGTAGTGCACATTGATTTTTATTAAAGAAAGGGTGTGCACATTTCATAGTGATGTGTGCACCTGAGTAAGTGCATGTGGTTGCGCATCAAAGGAAGAGAGTGCACATTTTACAATGTTGTGCTTGAGTAAGTGTGTGGGGATTACCTAGAATTGTGCATCGAACCAA